>JAEIIJ010004925.1:0-103023 GCA_018904815.1 Drosophila ogumai
AATATTCTTTAACAAAACTCTTTCTATAAAAAATACGTCTTTCCATCTATTTTTCCGATTATTTTTCTACATTTTCCCTCTGACTAAGCCTTCTTTTTCCCCTCTTGCTAACCATAATTTCAATAAAAATGCCTTAATATACAAAATGGACATTTATAACTCATTTAGAGCGCTTATTAACACATACACACAGGGCGGGCGCAAAACTCATTAGCACCCTTTGGACATGACCTATCCGTAGTCCCTGAGCTCAGTCCCGAGTCCTGAATGCTGCGTCATTGTTGGCACTACAACTGCTTTTAATCAGATTTCAATTATAATTCCATTTAAATGCACTAATGTCGTTTGGCGCCCACTGCCGGCTGCTGGAGCTGCAGTAGAGACGCCCACCTCCACCCCAACCACCCATCCTCCTCCCACTATCTGTGGAAGCAGCCCACGAAGGACCTACTGGAAGGCCCACGCTGGGTAATTTCCTTTTGTGCAACAGCATTTTAATGCAATTTATTAGGTCTGACACAATGGCCAATGGCTGCGCGCCGATGGCGTTGAAATTTCCATTTGAACTGCCACCGGAAATACGGTTATAAAATGTCAACAACAATGCCAACCAAAAACAGTGTCCACACATCCGGTATGCAACTTGGCCGAGTCGAGTGGGTTTTGCTGATGGCATTTTTTTTACCCTGATATATGTGTAAACTTTTATGGCTTACTTGTGGGGCTTAAAGGCCAGGAAATATTTAAGGAAATAAGAGTATTCACTACCTTAAATTTATTTTGTTTATTTTTATGACTTTTAATCGAATGAAAAGTAATTAGGTTCTAAAATCTCGAATAGTTTTATTATTAAAAATTAAATTTAAATTAAAAATTAAATTTAAATTTACTGGTAAAAAGTTTATATATTTCCCGAATCCGCTCCTGGCTCTAAACAATTTTACGACTTGATATCATGGCAGCCAAGACCAAACGCCTTGCGACCTACTGCAAGTCGTTTTATTCCTTCTTGGCTTTTCGCTGAATTTCCAACGGCATGCAACAAGAAGTTCGCTTTGAAATTGACTTTATGGCCTGCATTCAGCAAGGCAATTGGCTTAATTATACAAATTGTTTGGCGGATTATAAATTAGACTGCAGTTTGCATATCGAAGAAGGTTAGGTTAACGAATTATCCTCGAGTGGAGGGGATTTCCCGGAAGCAAACAAAAAATCAAAAGCTAGTTAGCCCCCAGAGGTATGTTTTGATTTCAAAGGTAATTGCAAAAGCTAAGAAGAATTTCTATCTAGAGTAATATATTTATTTAGAATAAAGTTATAGATGGAATACCAGTTAAGTGAAGTCTTGTGTTTTTGACTGGCTTTTGTTTGCATTTATGGTTGGCTTCTCAGAAACACACATATGCGCTTTGTTTATTTAAATAAAGTTGCCTTCACTTTGAATAATACAGGAAATGAAGTGTCCTGTTTTAGACAAGAGATTCATTTGAAGACCATTTCCTGGCTTTTTGTTCACTTATTATTCTTGCCGTTGGCGCTTTTCTTTTTAGTCCAAGCACTTACAAATTAGATTTCTTACAATATTTTATATATTTAAGAAAACTTGCTCTATAACTTAGAAAATGTTTCTATATTTAACAAAATTTTACTTATATTTAAGGCAAGGCACCATAATGTCCGAACAAGACACCATATGTATATAATTTTTGTAGTCTGAAATTCAGGGCTTGTTTTTGTGATTCGCTTTGTTTAGATACTTTTTTTAAGGGCGAATAGCACTTGTTTTGAGGATCAAAAACCATTTTAGGTAAACAATTTTATAAGTGTTTTATCAGGAAAAAATATATAAAACTCCAATTTTAAATAGAAAGTGCCATTTTCAATAACAAAAACATCAAAATCTTTAGCACAAAGTAATCTAAAACGCCTTTTCCCAATGGTAACTTGTTTTTGACACGAAGTTCTTGTAACGTTTCTGATTTCCTTGTTTTTCCCCCTTTCATATTCTGCAGATGAAGTTTGCCTCTCGACAACATATGACAAGTGCCACACAGCAGCAGCAGCAGCAGCAACACCGACACCAGCAACACCTAACGAGGCAGCCGCAACAATGACCAAGCAATTGACAACGGTTACGGCAACCAATGCAGCTTCTAGCATAACCCAAGCGGGCGATTTGGCGCCCACTGTTATATCCCCGACCTCGGCCACAACACTCGAGACAGGCTCAGATGGAGGAGGAGGAGGAGGAGCAACTGCCACCGAGGCAACAAAGACTTTGAAGCAACCTGCAACAACGACAGCGACAGCGAAACCCTCGAGTAGCGATGCCAGCGGCCGATCGGCTGCTCTGGAGCGTGCCTACGTGCACGATGTGTACGAGCATTGCGAGGAGCCCACGGGTCCTGTGCGTCCCAGGATGGCCCATTTCCTGGCCGGCCTCGAGCCCGGCTCCGTGGTCTGCGACGTGGGCTGCGGGAGTGGGCGATATCTAACGCAGTGCAACCCGGCCATATGCACCATTGGCGTGGAGCGCTGCTACCGGCTGAGCAAGGTGGCCCACGAGAAGGGCGGTGAGGTGAGTCCTGCTAGAGTCCTAAGAGAGTTTTGAGTGAGTGAGACAAGTCTCAAGAGTAAAGTTACTATAAATTGTAGGGTGTTAAGGGGAAGTCAGTTTGGAAGATCGTCTTGGTTTAGGCCAAAGACAATATAGTTTCTTGGGAAATTCAAAAATATCTTAGCTTTCTTTAGTTATCCTTGCATAGTTAATATCTTCAACCTATTCAAGGATCCTTTAGTGATCAAATTAAGACACAAATTAAATTATTTAATATTCAAAAGCCCTTGTAAAGATTAAATATAAATATTAGTACCTTTCTTATTCTCTTTCAATTTCTTTAAATTTTTAAAATATCTTCTATATTTTCTCCTTTTTCTAAATGACCTAATTTAACTCGAAACTTCAACTTTTCTTGGCCAAATTCCTAGCAAAAGTTTTGTTATTAATGGAATTTGCCAAATGAACTTCGCATGAGCACATCCTTGGAGTGTGTGGTGTGTGTGTGTTTCTAATTGCAGCCTGCTAATTGCATGTGTTTGCAGCGGTCGTGTTCCTTGGCATTCTCTTGGCCATGCAATTGACCCATTTAACAGCTAACAAGCTGGGCCATAAAACATCTGCTGCTAGATTCGATTCAAATGCCGGCTTGCCCCACTTGAGTTGGCCATTAGCGGCAAGCGCATAAATTATGCTTATCATTACGTACGGGTATTATTTGCACATGTTCCGTCCGCCAGTTTTTAATGCCTCATAATTGCAAAAACGGTCCACAATGGAGCCGTAAAACGGGATCGGGCTTGGAGAGCTAGCTGGCCAACGAGCCGGATCTAATAACCTGCAGATGCGTGACCAACCAGCAGCAGCAGCGTTGCATAATGGCCAATGGCATTAAATGCAGTTCAAGCTTTTGCTGTTTGAAATTATGCCATTGGGGATGGAAAGGGGATTAAGGGGGTATAGAAAGGATAATCAGTGGAAGAAGGGATAATAGCAGGAAATTTCTAGAAATATATTAAAGTGTATGAAAGCTTCTTTAGATATATAAAAAATAAAGTTCTCGCTTAACTAGGGATGTCCAAAAATATAGATTTATCGTTTCTTTATCGATATTTGGAGCAAATTGCGATATATGTGATAAATCGATTTCTTAAACCAATATCATAAAAATTTATTCGAAAAAAGAGACTTCTAAATTAAATTAAAATTTTTTAAATACATTTCCAATAATATCAATATTTTAACTTTTAAAACTGCCTATTTCGATATTAGTAAATTCGATATATCACAGTTTACGATATATTCGATATGATTTCTGACTTTATATCATATTCCTAGGGAGGAGAGATCATAAGGTCAGGCTACATCCCCCTAAAATAGTTTCCCAAAAAATAGTTTTCCTTTATATCAAGCGTGAAGAAAAAAAAAGGGAAAACTTTTTTCCCACTTCAGTATAAAGTATTTGGAAATTGAAAAGTTTATGGGGCGAAAGTGCACGCTTGAAGCTCTTCTCGCCACAATTAAGTGATACGCTCGGCTATGTCATAATGAACATGAACTACAGCGCACTTACTTTCCTCGAACAATATTCCCCTTAACAATGACACAACACTGTGCTGCTGCTGCCTGGGGTTCCCCTTTGCTATTGTCCTGCTGTTGCTGCTGCTGCTGCTGCCACTGCTGCTGCTGTTGGCAACCGAGAACATTTCCTTTTACAAGGAACTACAATAAATTGCAAACTACCCCCGCTTTATAAAGACCGTTATACAGCGGTGGCCGCCTGAGGTATGCAATGTGCTCCCTGCAATAATCTATTGCTAACGCCGGGCGCTTATTTATGGTGCCATTTCCAGGCAACGGCGTCGGAGTACCATTTCCCAGGGCTCAGAGAATGCATTTCCATTTACCATTTTCCTCCTCCATAATCGACAACACGCATTTTTCGCATTTAAATTGCTTTTGCGTGGGACTGACGGCGGCAACAACAGGGAGTTGCAGCTGCGATTTACGATGAAAACGATTTAATTTATTTAATAACATGCCACATTACCGTGACCGGACAGGAGTCTAGCGGCTCCGATTTCCGCTGCCGTTGAGTCCTTGAATCCTTGACATTTAACCAACCACTCTGCCACAGGACATTTGCATAGCAAAGCGTAGCGGACGTAATCCCATTCGATCCCATCCGATCCGATCCGACGTTATATCTATTTGCCTAATGTGTTTAAAATAAACCCGACTGCAAATGCACACAATGCGAACGTGACATGCAAGCGAGAGCTGGGTTTTAGTTGCGGAATCGCAAAACTTTATGCAAAACCAATTTAACTTCGGCCCGGGCCAAAGTTGCAACTTTGATTTCTGCAGCACAGCTCGTGCATGGCCTGATTTTCAATAATTTTGTAAAGCAATAAAACGGGAAATGGAACATGAACATACAGAGAAAGAAAATACATGGCATGTTGCTTGATGGTAGGGTGTTTAGGTTCTGGCAAATAACTTTTAGGCTTGAAGAAAGCGCTAAAGATGGCAGAAAATATATGTAAATTGATATTGTATCGATAATAAATGAGAGTTCGATGTTTTAACGTTACTATATATGAGCGATAAATCGATTAAATTCTAGCTTAAAATAAATAAGGATCCAAATAAATTTAAAACAATTTATAAAATCGATATCTTAAATTCACTTTGATATATCTTAATCTTTTAATTAGGAGATACCTTTAGACAAAATCTTTTAAAATTCAAATCACTTATCTCAGTGTAACAAAATTCTTCTCTGTGCACCCAAAAGCCCCGAAATCACACTCGCACAGTGAGTGAGGACATCCTGTGGAGCCCTGCTGGGAGCTCGTAAATCTTAACCCGCCCAAAATGGCGCATAAAAATGGCAACAGTGCCGCAAACATAAAAAAGTGAAACTCAATAATAGCTGCGGAAAGCGGGAGGCAGGTGCAGAGTTTTTCGTTTTCTGGGCCAGGTGAAACCTGCAATTTTCATCGGCCAAAAAGAGAGGCAGAAAGCAAACACGGAGCAGGCCTGAGGGTCTGTGCCTGGCTAAAGCGCCATTTAAATAAGCCGCAAAGAGAAACTGCATACACTATAAGGAGGTCTTTTGGTCCGCCTGTCGTTGTGTGTCTTTTTGGAGACTTTGCATTGCGCTCTGGCCTCATTAGCGTGCAACGTGGCGTATGCGTAACACGCCGCACTTTCACCTGACACTCTCCCTCGCTTGGCAGAAGCCTGTCAGAATAAATTTCAAAATTCAAAAGCGTCATGTACCCGACCCGTGTGACATTACACACATCACACACGCACACCCCCACCCCCCTGTGTGAAAAATGGCTACTGCTATAAATACGATTTGTAAAGAGCATAAAGAATCCAAGAACCCAGCCATCCCCTGCATGCTAGCTGGATGCGCGCGAATAAAGGATATGGGAGACAGAGACTGGCCGGGCAGATCGGATGAATGGCTTTGCAATAAGAGTTATGCTTATGAGCAGCCAACAAAGGCTTGCTTACCTAAAAATGCATGGGATTCCGCTTGTTTGCCCGAGTATCTTTCACTTGGAGAAATATTTAAGAGGTTGTGTTTTCGGATGTATATATTTTACATTTAATTCAATTTAAACCAAGTACCTCTTGAGTGTTTGAATTCCTTTTAATTCAAACTCTAAAGTTGAATGCCAAAATGCAGCTTGCTGTTTTTTAAATAAAAGTTTGGCCTCGCTGCAGGCTTTTGCTTCTAAAAACCTCCTTCATCTCTTCATCTTCTAATGCTTTCAAAAATGTCTACATTTCGATTGACAGTTCAGGGTCCTGGAAATAACACTTATGTTAATTGATATTTGCCAAAGACTTCTTCGAGCTGCAGTGCCTCAGTTTGTTGGATTTTTTCAACTTTTAACCAGGTGGCCAGGCAGCACCCCAAGCGGAAAACTCTCGCCAGGAGTAGCAGCAGAAGGCTTGGCGGGTCAAGGATTTTCCTTTTTCCTTCTGCAGCAGGCACACACATCCACCCACCCGCAGCGCAAATACACACGGACATTTGCGATATTAGGTGGCAGGAAACGGAAATACGAGAAAATACAAAATTGCACCAAATAAATTGCACAATTTTCATCAACGCGCGGCAGCATTTGTATGGAACTCTTACTTATATTTCATTTAACAGTTGATCGAGCAATGTAAATTGAATCCGAAGGCTATTAAATTTCCAAGAAAATTGCGAGGAATTGCCCCAGAATCGATACTGTTTTTCCCATTGACTCCATTGACACGTTCAGCAGTTTGTCATCGGTGTGTGTGTGTGTGTGTGAATGGAAAACACGTTTCCTTGTTTGGATATTTCATTTTTTTTTATGTGCCGTGTCCCCTGTTACCGTAATTGACACCATCAGTTCTGGCCATGACATGAAAATGAATATAAATGGCATGTGCAGGTTGGGATAGGTCAGTCAGCGTTCAAGGCATCTCCGCTTTGTTCCAAACCGAATCCGATAACTTTATTTGGCCAGCTCGGAAAAAGTTGCTAATTGCAAAAAGATGTAGCCAGGCGAAAGGACACTGGCGCATTCAATCAGGCAGCATTGCCTTTGATATGGAAATAAAGTTTGTGACATCCTTTTTGAGCAGCGAACCCTTTCTTTTCTCGGCTGCGAAGCCTGAAATTGCATCATGGGGGATGTGGGATGTGGGATGTGATGTAGCTTGCATATTTTTGCGGTCATGTCCTGGGGGAGGATTCTGCCAGGGACTTGTCGCCAAGTTCTTGTTGGTTTGTGGAGACATAGCCATCTTTGACACAGCTTAATTGACACGTCTCCTCAGGGAATCGCTGGCAAGGAATTTTGCGGTGATATGTCACTGTTGTCTTAGGAAATCAGAGATTATAGAAAGCACAGTATTTACTTAAGAAATATTTCAGTGAAACCATTAAAGCTTAATTTTATTAAGAAACAAATTCCAATGTTTCCTTTGCAGGTGGCCCTCTGCGATAATCTAGAGCTGCCCTTCCGAGACGATAGCTTCGATGCAGTGCTCTCCCTGGCCGTGGTTCACCACTTTGCCACCACGGAGCGACGGGTGCAGGCTCTGAGAGAGTTGGCCAGGATCCTGAGAATAGGCGGCCGAGTGGTGATCACTGTTTGGGCCCTGGAGCAGCGTCATCGGCGCTTTGAATCGCAGGATGTGCTCATACCCTGGCAGCCGCCCAAAAATCGCAACTACTCGTACTCGGATGAGGAGGATGACGACAACTTTCAGCCGCCTTACCATGCCTACACCGAGGACTCAACGAACTCCAGTCGATCGGCGGGGGATGGGGACAGCTCGAGTCTTAGTTCCTCCTCGCCGGGAGAGTCCTGCTACAGTTTTGTGCGAAGGGCCATTCAGGTAAGACAAAAGCTAGAAAATAAATTATTTTAGATGGCTTCATAATCCCTTTTCTTTTAGAAACTCGCCCGTGGTCGACGTCATGCTTGGTTCATGGACTCCTGGTCGTCGAAGGACACCAAAAACGACAGCAGCCTGGACTACGAGGACGCCAAGGACCTGCCCATCGAGCTGCGGCGTCTGGAGGACTTCGAGGACTTTCCCGACCCGCCGCTATCCGCTGGCCTCAAGTCCCGCAGCCTGGGCAGCATTCTCCAGCCCCCACCTCGCCAGATCGTGCGCTCGCGTTCCAGTGTCCCCAGCCTGGGAGGTCCTCTGATTCCCGGCGAATCGAAGGCCACAGCGGCAACTCTGCTCCTGAATGCTCCCGAGGGTCAGCAACTTCATATGAACGGGGGACGACACTCACCGCCCACGACAGCCAGTGCCGGGAACACCCTCAGCCGCCGGCCCAAGCTCATCAAGCAGAAGCAGTCCCTGTGCGAGGATGACTCTGCCACGCCCTCTGCCCCCGAAACCTTCCAGATGCTAAGCAGCTACAATGGCTCCAACGGTGGGGTGAGCAGCAGTCTGTATACGAGGAGTGGCTGCTATGCCGGCAACTTCCACCAGCACCCGTCCTCCTCGAACTCCTCCTCGACGGTGGCCACACCTCCTTCGGGGGCAGCAGCAGCAGCAGCTGGTGGAGGAGGAGGAGCGGCCCCGGGAAGCAGTGCGTTCCTGCGCAAACAGAGCTCCCTGAACGAGGAGCTGATGGCTTGCAATCGACTGCGGGAGAAGGAGCGCGTGCGGAAGCGCATCCAGAAGCAAACCTCCCTGAACGAGGCCTTCCTCTGCCGGTCGGCCTTGTTCTCCAAGAGACTTCAGGTGATACGCGAGGGCTTCACCACGAAGATCAAGAGCTCCACGGGCAGCCTGGAACGGGTCACGAAGACGGGCATAAGCAAGCTGATTCAGAACATCAAGAGTGGCCCGCAGATGCCGGCGAATCCCCCACAGAACCCGGCTCCGACGGACAAGAGTCCCACGCTGAACAACAACAACAAGCAGGGAGTGACTCTGGTACCCCACCAGCATCATCATCATCACCACCACCACGCCGGCCATCACCTGTCCCACTTGATCCCGCTGCCCGCTTCCGCTGCCTCCGCGACGGGCCCTGTGACGTACTGCAGCAGCGTGGAGTGCACCATGGGCAACCTCTGCCACTGCAGCCAGTACCAGCAAGAGTGTCCCGCCTGCGCCGATGGCGGCCAGGGGGACAAGGCGCGACGACATTCCCGGGAGTCTGGGTCGGACTCCTCCAAGGACAGCAGCCTGCAGTCGGACACCAGCATCGAGTCCGAGGACAGCTTCGCCTCGGTTATATTCATACCAAAGCCGGAGCAGCACCAGCAGCAGCTGAACTACCAGCAGCAACACCACAACTCCAACTCCAGCTCGAGCAACTCCTCGTCCAGCAACGGGCAGCGGGCCCAAGGAGCCGCTGGCCGGGAGCAGGGCGTTAATCCCGGTTCCCGGCTGCCACCCACTCACTCAGTGCCAACGTCCCCGCTGATCATGCCCTGTCCGCCAACGCCGGCCCACTCGCCGGCAGCCATCCAAGGCAATGTCACCTCTCCGCCGCAGTCCACGGCTGCCGTTTCCGCGGCCATGGCCATCCTGACTCCCCCCTCGAAGCCGGCCAGGTTCAGCTTCGACGAGGCTCACATCAAGCAGCAGAAGGAGCAGCAGAGGGAGCAGCAGAAGGAGCTTCACAAGGAGCAGCCAAAGGAGGTGAAGGAGCCACAGAAACACCTCCCAAGCGAGTCGCTCAAGGAGAGCTCGAAGGACTCTCTCAAGGAATCCCCACCTGTTCGCCGGATAACCCGCCAGGCCATTAGGGATCTGCCCCCCATTCCCAAGTTCCGCAAACAGCAATCCCTGCAGCTGCAACGCCAGAGTTTCCCAATCGTTCGGCGGGCCTCGGGCTCTGGGGTATCTACTTCTGCATCCACCACTTCGCTGGCCAGCAAACTGCTCTCCCTGGAGCTCTTTAATCCGGCAACCGACGACCTGGACAGCGACTCCAGTGAGCCCTCGTCGCCAGACTCCATTGACAGTGTGATCAGTGCCCCGAGATCGGCAAAGGTTCCCTCGGGCAGCGATGAGGGCGGAGCGGCTTCGGCCAATTCCAATTCGGCTTCGCAGGACGAGGGCGAGCCCAGCTTGGCGCAGATGATTAGCCGGCAACAGGAGCAGTACCACAAGGGTGAGCTGCAGATCAACAGCTCTCGATCCCAGGCGGAGGACGATATAATCCTGAATGCGGACAGCGCTACCCTGCTGCCCGAGAAAAGGGAGTCGATCCAGAAGCAGGACTGTGCGGAGTTTGCGGAGCAGCTCACTGCCCAACTGCAGAGGGAACTGGAGGACAAGAGCAGCCGCACGGAGTGTCGCTACCTGGATGGTATCGGAATGGGAGACCTTTCCGATATTCTAGGAGGCAGCAAGAAGCGCTCCAACGGTGATCTGAGCTCTTTTCGGGATGAACTCCGAGAACGTCGCCTAATGCTGGCCAATCTCTCAACTCAACCAAGCCTACAGCAGTCTCCTGTCAGCTCCTCCACCTCGTCGCTGTCCTCGCAAACCCGCAGCTTCACCATCCAGGAGGAGGATGGCGAGGAGGAGGAGGAAGAAGAGAACGAGTCTAGCTATTCGCTGGGCGTCTACGAGCACTGCAAGATCTCCAAGTTTAGCTACAAGAGGAACCGGCACTATCAGCTGAATCCCGAGACGGCCTACCTCCTGCAGGACGATGGAGACAGTGATGTCAGAGAGGACGAGGACGATGCCATACCCGAGGAGGAAGAGCAGGAGGAGCAGGATGCTGATGCCGAGGCTGAGGCCCTGGAGGCCAGCGGTGGCGATCAGCTGGGCGAGGGTATGGCAGACTACGGCCAGCGCAGGCGCAACATGGCCGCCCTGAAGGTACAGACTCCTGCCACTCAGCAGCAGCAACAGCAACAGCAGCAGCACCAGCTCCAGCAGCAGGAGCAGCAACAGCCCCCCAACCTGCAGCAGCGACCCTCAAGCGACTCCCTGGAGCACTCGAACAGCTCCACCAACTCCCTGGACAGTCCCTCTCAGGGTGGCGCCAGTACCCATCACCGCTACTACCATGTATTCCGCGAGGGCGAGCTGGACGCGCTGATCAACCACCATGTGGCCAGCCTGCATATCGTCAGCTCCTACTACGAGCGGGCCAGCTGGTGTGTGGTGGCCGAAAAGGTCCAGGTGTGGACCATATAAGAACCTTAATCTAGCACAGGAACTCGAAACGAAGCAAATATGGGTTCGATTTTGTTTCGCCTCGAGTTCTTGCTCTCAAAAAACAAAACACAAAAGCCCATTCCTAGCTGTAGTCTCTGATGCCCCCAAAGGAATTGTTAAATTTAGTCTATTACTCTAGTCAAAGTCTGGCTTATCGGAGCGGGGAAGGCCCGTTTTCCGATCCAGCACTAATTTACCGTTAGAGCGCAGGCCTGCTCAAGGACGCGAGCATTGAAATCCAATTTCGAAAGGGAAAACAACCTAGCTATAAGTCCGAATCGAAAACGAAAATGAAAACGATAACGAAAACGAAACAACGCAAGCTAAATGCAAATCTAACAAATTTTACGAGTATAAAATCTATTTACAACGAGCATCAGTTTGTATCTTGCGCTATCTTCTGACTAAGTTTCAAGCACCTTACGCTATAATTTCAAGGCAAATAATTATCAGACGTCCATAAGAATACACAAGAGTATACAACTAATGCATAAATAAATTTAAAAATACAGATACCAATATAGAATACTCATAAATACACTCGAGAACGCTGCAAAGTTAATAGAACTCCCACTAACACTAACCGATATCAATAACTGCATTTAAATCTATGAGAAAACCGTACATATGTATATCCAGTGCAAATTAAATCAAAACGATATACACGCAACCAGTTTAAGAACAACTTTCTGCAAGCTTATATTATTTCAATATATTTTGTTCACTCGATTAAGAGCACAGTTTAATTTCCCTCGTAAGAAACTTCCCAAAAAATGGCCAATAAACACGATTGTAATATACGCCCTATGCCTAAACTTGTATTTTTTTCTTAACAACAAAAAATGTTATTTGAAAAATAACGCCAAACAAAAGCATAATTTTCAAGATAATTAAATAATATATACATATTACCTATATGCGACTGTACATGTGTTTTTTAGCTAGCTAAACCAACTTTATACCGTAAAATAGAACAATTGAAGGAATATTAACTAACGTTGGGCGCAACATTAAATCACTAAAGATAGAATTCGATTAAAACCTACTACTGCTCGAAATGCTGAAACATTATAAATATTAAGTATTACTGGATGATATCTTTAATTTGCACAGAGTCCACCACAAGAACACACACACGAAATCCAAAGGCAACACAAGAACACCGGCTGCTACAGAGGAAAACTATCTGAAATATCCAATATTGATAATTTGTAATGCATCAAAGACAAACATTAAATAAACTAATAATAACTACCAAGTTTGACTTGTGGTTTTTTGGGGTGATTTTGTAATTTCAGTTTTCTAAGCTCTTTTTAGGGCCTCTGAATTGACTAAATTCTTTTCATATTTTGTATTAATTTTTCTTTCTTTATTCTTTTTCGTAATTAAAATTAAATATTAATATAAGATATATTTTCAAAAGCGCGCTCTAGTTTGAAAAATTTAACCAGTTTTTAGAAGATGTTTACCAGCACTGGCAGAAGGTTACAGTTTCGGCTAATTTTGTTCAGATCCAAGTTTCCCACTATTTTTGCTTATTAAAGCCAACAACCGTGCACGAAACTTTGAAAGCAGCCGGCGCTGCCATACCTTTGAGTCTCCAGTCTTGAGCTACCAGACTTGGATTTTCCTAGGGGGAAAGCCAAATTTGCTTCTGGCAACGCTGCTCGGAACTGCGAAGCAAATTATAAAATTGTAATCTTTAAACGCAGTTTTCATGCCAAGAAACACCAAAAAGTGCTGCAAAACACATTCACCCACAGCCGGGAGTTCGTCTTGAGACCGAAACTGAAAGAATTAGGGGTGAAAACTGCATTTCAAAGTGGACTTGTGGTGCGAAGAAAAAATTTTTGCAGCAGAAAATTCCCAGGTCTGTGCTGGTGTAATTGTGTGTGTGAGAGGCGGGCCAGGGTTGCCGAAGCACCCATGGATATTTCGTTTAAATCGTATAATTCTATGATATTTAGTGTAGTTATGATCAGTTTCAAGCGAAATTGTTTAATTAATTATTTGGCATGGCCGAGCATGAGTTATGTTTTAATTTTGGTGCCTTATTTGGCCTTCGTTTTTCGACCGTCCGACTTCGTGTGAGGCGGCAACCCTGTCCGTGGGAAGGGTACTCGAAAAAAGTACGGTGCGCGGCGCCACTTTGACGTTGGAATCGTCATCAGACGGTTGGGTAAATTTTCTCGCTCTCGTCGCTCTCTCGGTTTATGTGCGGGTGTGTGTGTGTCCCCGCCTTGGCAAGTGCGAGTGTGTGTGTGTGAGCTGATTGCGGCCCGTGACGCATTCTTGTTTTGCATCAAAGCACCAAAGCAGAAGTCCGAAAATCAAAAAAATTAAAAGAAAAAACACAGCGAGCAAGAAGCTGTAAAAGCGGCAAACAAAAGCGGGCGTCGAATAATTTAATCGCAGTAACAAATTCGACCCTGTATGTGCAAGTGTCTGTTGGTCTGTGCCTGTCAGTGTGTGTGTGGGGAGGGGGCCATGGGGGAAGGAAGCGAAGAGGCCGCCAAAAGAGAGGCAGAAAAAAGGGCGAGGGCGAAAAAAGAAAGAAACGGAACGGGAAGAAGAGAAATCATAAAAACGCCGGCAACAGCGATTCTCGAGTGCCCTCCGCTCTCCATTTGCAACCGCACAGACACACTGTCAAATACAAGCCCCTTCAAAGCGGATGACAAACAAAACGCAAAAAGAAATTCAAAACGCGCTCCCCACCAAAGTTCATTTACACGGAATTCGTAATTTGTTTTGTTTAGTTTTGTGGATTTGTTTATTGCCCCATGCCTGTGTGTGTATATGTGTTAGCTGGCGACAGATGTGTGTGGGAGTGCCGCTCTCCCGCTCTTCATTCCCCCACATCACCGTTATTCTTAATCACCGTGAAGATCTCCGTGTGTGTGAGTGTGTGCTTACATATATTGCCAAAAATCTTGCAGTAAAAATTCCGTGAGAAACCAAGACAATCGTTAACTGGAGTTAACTTGGCTTTAACGGAACAGATGTGTGTGTTGTTCCCCGCCAGCAACAGCTGCCGCTCACTAAAATCAACAACAAATACAACTGGCAACCAAAAATTCATACACTTTAATTTAAAAAAAACCGAAAAAGCTGACTAAAATAGTGATTGTAAACCTTGGCTATTTTATTTTGTGAACGAACGCGGTCTGGTTTTATTTAATGCGCTTGGAAACGCCAAATAATTATACTTTTGTGGTTGGCTTAACAAAACTAAAAAAAATACAAGAGAAGCGGAAGTTTTTTAATTCAAAACCCAGTTATCGGTTTCACCGAGTCCTACGTATTTTGCATTTAAATTACACAATTACAAATAACGGAGATGAACGTTTATTTATCGTAATTTTAGTGTGTTTAACTCAAATTAAGTGTGTAATATCGAATGAATCTGTAATAAACGCTCTGGTGATATTACTATATATATTTTGTATTTTTTTTATAGCTTTTGAAGTGAAGAGCTCAATATTTTAAATTTATAGAAAACATTTATTACCTTTAAATATTTAAATAGAAAATTTATACCCGGCACTTTAGAGTGTTATTAATTGATGCTAACCGACAAGTTAAATATAATTTTCTGATAATAGTTTGCGGCTTAAATATGATACAATCTGCAAGAATTTTGAAAAAAAAAAAGGCAGTCTGTCCCTGATCTCAATGACTCATATGTGCTTGCTTGGCTTAAATAACCTGCATAAATGTTAATTAGTTTTTGGTAACAAAAGCAAGTTCAAGAAAACTGAGACACAAAATCTGCGAATTGTGAAACCCCAAGTGAAGTTGCATGACTCATGCCTCTTGCCGGGTTTGTTTGTGCCGTTAAAAAACCTCCAAAGACTGAAGTCACCCTTTTTTGGCAGCATTCCAGCGGTTAGGGTTATCCCCATAGGCAGTGTCCACTGTAGCTGGAGCTGTGGAGCCTCCACTGTGGGAAGTGGACGGGCCTACGTGCGATGCGGTGCAAAAGTGGCCAAGTGGAGCCGAGCTGAGCTGCAGATGGAACGGAGTTCGTTTGGCTTCGCTGCCTGGCTGAACAAACTGAACCGCATGTCTGGCTTTTGCCTCTCGACTCTTGGCTCCTGCCGCCTCTTGGCTTTTACCTCTCCATCGCCATCTCCATCCCGAATCTCCAGCTGCCTTTTCTGCCTCACCTTCCCCTATGTCGTCATTATGTGATATTGTTTTTCTCCTCTCTTTTTTTTTTGCGCTTATTTTGCTTTTGCACAATTTAGCCTTCAGTTTCCGGTTATGAAGGAAGCAGCAGCCGCAGCCACAGCAGCAGCAAACGGGTTTGCCTTTGCCGCCGCTTTCCTGTAATGTGCATTTAAATGCAATTTCAGTTCAGTGCGTCAATGTCGACAAAAATACATCTTACCATCTTTTTGTTATACCTGTATATCTCCGTCTTATCGCAGCGCCAATATAAAGTACAGCATAAGTCTCAGAAAGTCATCTCTATATTTAGACATTACTTTTGCTTACCTTACAAATTATCGTTATCTTATCAATTTGATACCTTGATGCTGAATCATTTTCATATGAAATTAAATTAAAAAATCAAAACATTTTGATCAGAGAGAACTGTTAACCATATCGCCTTGATATCTTTTAAATATTAGTGACGAAGTTGTCATGTATGTAGATATGTCTACGGATAAGACCTGTTTCGTTTAGTTTACTTCATAAATAAACAATTTAATTTCACAAGAAGCTTATTAATCAGATGATAGTAGGTTAATGGGTTGGCACTATCTATTTCATATCTTTGAAGTACTGATAACAATTTGATATTGTTAGGCGTGGAACACAAAAGTTGGTTTAAACTCTCCAAATGTTGTTTAGGATTAGATTACACTATAATTTTTGTGATTTTTGTTAATGTTCTGTACTATTTATTTAAAGAGAATTTAAGCCTATATAAAGTTTACAGTTTCAGGTGTCAGTGTTTCTGAAAATTCGTTTTAAATTCCTTAGAATTACGACGATTTGTAGCAAAAGAAAACCTTACAGAAAGGGCGTTCTGCTGTGAAAATGAGGTGTTATGCCCCGATATGAACAAATGTGTGCTGCAAATTAATACCTGGTTTATTTTCCTCACCAGCCAGCATGTTGCAAACTGTTCGTTCAACTGGTAGTTGTATGTTTTCCAGTTCTTGTGTTTTCATGTTGTGCCGTAGCCCAGCGAGCGTAACGCTGCAAACGCTTTGCTCTCGTAATTAACCTCTCGACCGGCTTTCTGCCTGCCTGCTTGCCTAGCTGCTACCTGGTCTCTTACCTTACCTGGCGTAGCCATCCATCTGTCCGCAGCTCGTTTAGCCAGCGAAGCTGAATCAGACGCAGACCTTTGAGCACGGCGGTTTCTTGAGCCATTCAACCTTCGTGTTCCACGACATGCGTTTTCCTCGAGGCTTTTCTTTGCAGCTCTACCAGCGTTCTGCTCAAAAATTTTCCATTAATGTTAGAGCACTGGCAGAGTAATCGCCTTGGAAATCCATAAACATGATCTATTATTCTAGTGCTTGTGTGTTTCAAAGCAAGTCGGCGTTTAATTTAAAGTCTTTATAATGGAGGAATCTAAACTTAGGCATGATTCAAGTATTCATTTATTCATTGTTTGTTTTAAACTGGTTGTTTAAATTAGAATTTCGATAGAATTTCGCTAATTTAACATCATTTTACATAGTACATTCGAAGTTTGAGCTTGAAATAAACTGCACTCAGTCACGTATACAAAAATGTTGACCAATATTTATTCTTAATTAAATTTCGATTTTATGCTTGGGCTCTTAATGTAATAGAAATCATAGCTACGTTATTTGTGATTGTTGTTTTTCTTTACCGATGATTTGAAACAATTTAAGTCCCTTTTGTGGTTTCAATGGATCCATTAATATTGAAGTACTTGTAACAAAGCTCTTCCCAATATAGAAAATCAATAGTCATTAGCCCTGGTGCCATTAGTCTATCATATATTATTCCTCCTTTTATGTACTCTTCTTTACTCTGCCAAATCAGTCCTGTTTTGGGTTTAAAGTTGGGGCAATTAATTGGCAATTAGGTATCTAAAGATAATATTGTTTAATATCCTATTCAATTTCCCAAAGTGTTTTATTAATGTTGTAGTAAAAATCACTTGCAATTACAAATATGTCTCTAATATATTCTCATCGTACGACTCTGCCAAAGTATTCTTGTCGTCTTGCTCTTCAAAATCAATCTTATTTGTCTTAAAGCCCAAGACATTTGATTGACAATTAAGGTATCTGCAATACAAATGGTTTCCTAAACAAAGTTGTAGCCAAATGCCATTCCCTATTCTGTGAATTGTTCCATTAATGCTGCAATAAAAAGCAATTATAAAAACTAATTTGCCATGGTCCCCCATCTGTAGTAACAAAATCTATCAAGTGTTATTTTGATTTAAGCTTGTAGATTTTGCTTCCTAGTCACCGCTCTTGGTTTGGTATAAAGTTTATACATTAAAAATTTAGCATCTAAAGATCACTGATCTCGGTTGCTTCTCAGCATCCAGCGGATTTGTATGGTTTCTACCAGCTTGTGTTTCTTTTTTCGTTCAGGTTCGATGGCTTGTCTTCTTGCAGCTTTGACTTCTTTTGTCTCGGCTTTTTTGTCGGTTCTTTGGCTTTTCTTGTTTTCTCGTTTGTCTTCTTGTCTCCTCTTCTTATCATTCGAGCGTGTTTCCAAGTTGGACCAAAAAAACGAGTTAACATTTAAGACCTAAAATGGCCAAAAAGCAAAGACGACTTGCTGCGCGGAGATCGTTGGCAAGAACAACAAATACATACTACTATACTACAGACTGCCGTCGCAGCAACAGCAAACAATAACAAATTCCCAGCATCGTCATTATTTGCAATTATCGACAGTTTGCTTTTGTGCGGTTTCCTCCTTGTCTCTCTCTTTGTATTTTTATTTTTAATTTTTTTATTTTGTTTGTACGCTAAAATCTTGGACTTCGTATTCGTCTGTGAGCTTAAGATCAAAAACCTTTACTTCAAGTTGTTTGATTTATTTTTCATGCGTATTCCGGTACACTTGACTAAAAGAAAGATTTCCAATCAATATTAAGGCAATTCTGCTGTAGGTTTATATAATATTATTGACAATTTCTAGTAGTTAACATTAAGCAAAATATTACAATTATCTTTAGAGACTTTCTACCTCAATGAAGCTGAAATTTCCAACCAGTTCTAGCTTTCAGAATACAAGTAACCATGTAATTTTGCAATTGAGATGGTCTTTTCAAGATCTTTTTTCTCAGGGTGTAGGCTTTAACCTTAAAGATATTCAATGTCTCCCCTTGGTTCGACGGATGAATGAGTAAAAATAAAAATCATAAACAAAAGTGTCACGTACACTGCTGCACTCACACGTACACGCCAGGAGTCGTCTTGAATGCGTTAGTGGATGCGGAAAAGTGCGGGAAAATGGGGTGTGGCGGGAGGAAGTCAAGGAAAATGAGGAAACTGTAGAAGCAAGTGCGGGTACAGAGGCGGTAATAAGGGGACGGCTCTGTTTGTGCGGCGAAGGGAACTTGCAAATGCTTTCAAAGTCATTTCCGTTTTTCTCAGAAAACGTAAAGAAATCATAAACAAACAAAGAAGCATTTTCCATTCCACTCTAAGCGATAAGTTGGATAACTTGTTCCCCTCCCCGGCTTTACTATATCGTACGTATACATAATCATGGCTGAAAATGGAAATCAATATGTGCGAAACTAATCAAAAGCTGTAAACTCAAAGAAAACAATGAGCACACACGGAGCGGAAATGTGTTTTCCCCCCTTTTCTCTGATTTTTCCTCACAGTGTTGTTGTGTGCAAATTGTACCGAATCACTCCCCTAGAATTTCTCCATTTCTTCGGAGATTTGCTCGGAAAGTCCAGCAATTCGGCCCCGTTTTGCGCTTATCGTTGCTGTTTCTCCGCTACACTCTTTTTTGCTCTTTTTTTTTTGCATTGTCTGCCCCAATAATTGCCGTTTCGCTAAGTTCAATAAGATTATAGTATTCCTACGCAGTTGATTTTGTTTTTGTTTGTGTGCACACAAACGTGATTCTTTGATTTACTTAGCATGCAAATTTGTGCGAACTTTTTTCGTGCCGCTTGGCCAGCGCAACAGCTGCGGACAGAATAATAGCGCCAGCGATCGATTTCCATGAATTACTTAGAATGCACCAAGCTCAATATAATTGTATACAATCGAATTGTAATTATCATTTAATGCTAACAAAAATAAAATATTGCATTTGAAAAAGTCCAGACAATGAACTCTCAAGAAATATTAAGATAAATATTATTAAAAAGATAAAAAATTTCAGTTAAAAATTGCAGATTTTGATTCGGATGGGATACTTTTATAAATCTTTTACAGCAAGAAACGTACATAATAAAGTATCAATTTAAAAAAATTAGTCGAAGGACCAATAAATTGTAATAAATATACCAACAGTTAAACTAAGAAATTATTAAATATTTTGTAAATATTATTTGCCAAAAATAAAGGTACATTTTAATCCTATACTTTTACTGGAATAAATTCTGAAAATAAGATAAATAGCAAATAAATGCCGAAAAAAATTGTATGATTACCTATAAATTCGCTGGCAAGTGTGTTTATTTTCAGGCGATTGTGTGTCTGGGTTTATTATTTTTAATAATTGCCATTTTGCTGCGCTATCAGCATTTGTTATTAACGGCGGCGGTGCCAAGCGCAAAGCAGAAAAGAAATGAAATCAGCGGAGGGGAGGGGAGGTGACAGAAGAAAGAGGAAAGAGACGAAGCAGAAAGAAAGCAACGAACGATTCACTTGAACTGGTTTCGGCGAGCAGATTTATTTATTTTGATTGTAGTTTGTTTTTATTATCGCATTCGTTGTGTGCCAGAGTGAGAGCGTAAATGTGAGAGACTGTCAGTTTGCGAGTGTGTGAGTGTGCGAATGCATTTTGGCAGAGAGCACGTGACAACGCCCATTTATGACGTCTGTCTCCCTTGTGAACTTTAAATTTATTGATTTTCCTCTTTCAATTACAGATTAAAGAGGAGAAGAAGAGCAAGAGCAACAGCAGGAACACCGCAGCAGCAACAGGAAGGAACAGCAAAAGCAGGGAAAAAGCAAAAGCGTCAACGGCAACGGCTTCACATTGGACATGTCATGTCAGCAAGTCTCCAGATTCCAAGCAGCCACATTAGCTAAAAGCACAGCAGCCAGCAGGAGAATTGCCACCGCAGCAGCAGCAGCAGCCGCAACAACAGCAACAGCCGCCACTGCGATAACCGCAGCAGCAGTCGCAAAAGCAACATCCGCAGCAGCAGCTACTGCGGCAGCAACACTGACGCCGGTGGAGAGCATTGCCGCCGCCAAGACGACGTCCGAGGACACGGATCCCTATGCCTTCACAGAGACCGTGGCAGTCGCACCACCCATTTTATTCAATGCACAGAAATCGCGAGCCCGCTTAAGCGATAGCAGCAGCAGAAGCAACAGCAGCAGCAGCAACAAGAGGCAGACGGCGTCAGCAGCTGCGGCCAGCAGGAAGGCGAGTCTGGTGCTCCAACTGAATGCGACAGCAGCTGCAGCAGCCACTGCAAAGGCGCAGGCGTCTTTGGCGACTCACACAACCACAACGAATTTCCATCATGTCACGCAATCTCAGAGACAGTCCGCTTTGTCGCCAGTGCTGCAGTTGCAACTACCGCTGCAAACGTTGCAGTCACAGTCCCAGCCGTCGCAGGCATCGCCAAAGCGTGCCACTAATGTGTGCATAGTCCGCCCGCAGCAGCAGGAGAAGGAGTACCGCCAGCCAACGGTTGTCACACCACCACCACCGCCGCTCTATTCCCATACGCCGTCGCTGTGGCAGACGCCGCTGCTGCTGGACAATGGCCAAAAGCAAACGCAGCCGCAGCAGCCTAAGCAGCAGCAGAAGCAGCCGCAGCAGAAACAGTTGCAGCAACTGCAACAGAACAAGCAGCAGCAGCAACAACAAATTGTCCAGCAGCAACAGCAAAAGCAGCATCTTCTACAACAACAGCACCTCCAGCAACAGCTAGCTCTCCAGCAGCAGCAACAACAGCAGCAGCAGTCGATTGCCATTTCGCTGGTCAGTCCGCCCACATCGCCCGCCTCGTTAACCTCGCCCACATTGCCACCAGCCACCGCTGCTGTGACTGCCATGGTGGCGCCGATCTCTGTCTCGCCCAAGGGTGGATTGCCATTGCCACCCTCGAAATTCCATCATACCACCTTGGCGCAGCACTTGCAGAAGGTGGAGTGCTTAAAAAAAAAGAAATCCTTGCCGCTGGCTAGCCAAAACAACAACAACAACATCAAGATGCTGAATAACAACAACAACAATATGGTGGAATCACTGAACAAACCAGTAATGGCGCAGGGCACGAACTTCAATCAAACGCAGCCGCCACCACTGACAGTGTTCAATACATCAACAGTGGCAACACCACCAGCACCACAGAAACATTCCTCCGGCCACACTGGCGATCTCAATGAGATTCCCGTCAACGTTATCTTCCGCATGCCATCAGTAGCGGCAGGAGCGGCAGGTAATGCAGTCGATGGAACAACGGGTGTCAAGTTGGTGACGCCTCTGACGCCGCCCACACCGCCGGATATGTTGGCACCCCCTTTGCTAGCTCACATGCATCCCACAGCTTGTGTTCCGGCTCTGACTGTTCCCAGCAACAAAGGGCTTAAGGTGGTTTCCCCGCCAGCTAAGCCCAGCAGCTCTGAAGTTGTTTTGTCATCGCCACCAAGCGCCACAGCAACACCACCCGCCTCATTAGCAGCCAATAAAAATGAACAAATGTCTTCCAAAGCGGCTGCCAAACGTCAAGCTTCTACCACACCGAGAAGAGGCAACAACAACAACAGCAACAATATTGCAGCTAAGATGCCGCCACCGCCGCCCCAGGAACCGATTGCTACATCGCCACCTCCGTTGCCCATTAAGTCGGAGCCCGCTGTACATCGCCAGCGTCGCCGCAAGACCGCCTCCAAACGCTGCAGCTCGGTGACTCTAAGTGAGAACGAGACCTTTTCGCCGGATTCGCCCTACTGCTTGCAGCAGCACTGGCTGCATTCCACTTCCGGCCGGGATCTGTCTTTGGAGATGCCGCTTTCTCCAAGCAATCGGCGGGAAGAAAGAATCGCCATGCGGAAAGGACTTTTGCGGCGTCAGGCCCTGCAGCTGCTGTCCACACGTTCGCTGCAGGATCTGCCCATGCGGGCGGCCCGCCAGCGGTTGCAGTGCGTCCAAAATATGCTGCTTAAGTACCAGGATCATGCCGGTCAGCAGCAGGGCATGTAAGTTGCTCATTATAATGCTTAATTAACTAATATTAATTAACTCTAATTATTTTTCAGTGGCATTGGCAATCGCTGTCTGGTGGCCAACTGCAAATTGCCCACGCTAAGCATGGCGGCACACTGCGATCGCCACATTGTGAACAACAGCACCCAGCAACTGTTCCAGCCCTGCGTGGCCTGGCGCATGGATGGCACCGCCTGTCAGGCTCCGGTCTTCGATGTCTTGCACACGCTGGCCCTGTGCACGGTGCATAGTCACCTGCGCGCTGGCCTGGATGCTGCTCGTCCGCCGCCAAAGAATACAACAGCCGTGGCTGGAGCTGTGACGATGTGTGTGCCCGTGAAGCAGCGCAAGCGCAAGGCCAATCCAAATCCGGTGGTGCGTCCACAGAAACGGGGCAGGAAACCGGCAGGCGAGGAGCAGCAGATCAGCATCACCAATCTGCCGCCTATGCCGACAGCAGGAATGGGAATGCAGCGAAAGAGCAGCACCACCTCGCTGGAGTCCATAGCCAGCAACTCGCACTCCTCGGCAGCCTCGCATTCCCAGGTGTTGCCCTACACGCCCGCAACGCAGACCATGTCCATACCGCCGGCTTTGGCTCCGCTAAGTGGGGATTATCAGCCGCCGCTCTTGGTACCCAAATTAGAGGCAGAGGAGCTGCCACTGTTCACTGACCACCAGCAGCAGCAGCAACAACAGCAACATTTGGATATCAAGGCCGAAGAGATTAGCCAAATTGTGGCCCAATTGGCGGCTGCTGGCGGGGACTTGCAACACCACAACAACAACAACAATAATAGCGTGCACTTCAACAACAACAACAATAATATAAACTATAGCAACAATAATAACCAGCACAGTTTCCCCTCATTCAACACGGCCTTTGGCAATGCCATGGGTCAGCCCATAACTACAACAACAACAAGTGGAGTAACAACAAACACGCACAACGTTCCAGCTGTTACTCCGGCCACTCCTGCTAACCTGGCCAACACAGCAGATCTGCTCGGCCAGGATATGTTTGGGATCTGTGAGAATAGCTCGGCGTATGCCAGTTCCGAGGACACGGGTCTGGGTGGAATCAGCGAGTCGGAGCTAATGGCGGGCGCTCACGATGCTGGTAAGTTGAGATTTGTGGTGTAGATTGTGTGGAAAAACAATATTCTAATGATCGATTTTCCCCTTTTCCAGATGATATAGCATTGAACGGTGCCCACTTGCTGGAAGAGCACGATCTGGTAAATGTGTTCGACACGCTGCCGGACGATGCCTTCAACGAGCTGTTCCAATCCGGTGTGTATGCCTTAACCAAAATTTTACTTGTTCAGCTTTTCATTGTACTCAATCCCATGTGTGTGCCTCCGCTGTGGTTTTCATTGCCCTCGCCTTGGATCTCTGTGCCGCTGCAGTGCAACAAGCCGAGTGCGAGGCCATGGACCGGGCGCTGGAGATTGCCGATAAGAACCTTAAGTGTCTGCAGCAGACGATCGGCGGCGGTTCGGCGGACAGTGCGGATTTCCTTACCGATTTCCTTGACGTAAGCGATGATCTGCTGGCGGATGCCGTGATGCACTCGCCGAACACGTCGGGCATTGATGCAGCCACGCTGTTTGTGGACAGCAGCAGCGGCGGCGGCAACAGCAGCAGTAATGGCGCCACCTCCGACATCCGAGGCCTGGTGCTGCAGACCTAATTCGGGCGATACTTTCAAGAGAGACAAGAGATTTTCAAAGCTACTACACAGTTTTACTTCTAAGCAGCTTCCGCCAAGATATTTTCAATATTTTTCATTCTAAATTTCGGACAAATTTTTAATAAATTTCTTTTTTTTAATAAATTTATTAATTTTTTTTAAACTGTTTCGGCACAATTTGTTGCTTTCAGAAATTCATATAAATATGCGTAACTGTAAAAATTTAAACAAACAAAGAAAAAAAATACACAAAACTTATAAAAAAATCTTTTAAAAATGTCCAAAAATATATATAATTAATTCAAATTAAATGAAGAGAATTACGGAGTGTATAAGAAACATAATTATGTAAATTCGCGGGAAACTGTTGAATTACATTATTCTCTTAAAGTAATTTAATTTGTTAGTGAACCAACAACAGAGAATTGTGTAGAGAGCAGCTTTATTAAACCTATAAATAAACGAGAAATAGTATGTATATGAAAATAAAAGGCAGAAAACCGAAATAGTAGGAAACCTAGAAACAAATTTAAACTTCTGAAGTAAAAGTAAAGGCACACGAACGCCAAAAACATTGACGAAAAAAAAAGCAAGCCTAGAATTTCGTTTCAATATTTTGTGAGCGCGCATTTATAACAACAACTACAACAATACACACTATACACAGCAAAAAAAAAAGAATTGCAATCAATTAAAACCACTAGAAAAAGCTAAACAAAAACTAGCAGGCAGCAGAAGAATTTTAGTTTTGTTTAATTTTTTGAGTTACAACATGCACCAACACTACACAACTACACCAACACTCACCAAACACACCCCACACAAAACACTCCAACACACTTCACACAACATACAACGTACAAGGGACTAGTTTGAAACCGCGAATCGTATTACTAAATATATATACGACTTATATATATAAAATATAACTATATATATATACATAATACTACATATATATATATATATATATTTCTGTACACATACTTTAAAGAGTAAGCTTTAATTTAAACCAACCCACAAACACGAGTAAAATAAAACAAATCAACAAAAAAAAAAATAAATAAATAATAAATCAAAAACAAGCTAATTGTAAATTGTAAACTTTGATTTTATATACTTAAGTTAATTAAATTAAAGATAGAACGGAAACTTTGTTCGATTTTAATTTAGCCTAACGAAATTTTAAAAGCAAAATTAGGCTGAGCGACCATTTTAATTCTTGAGTTTTACCGTTTTGCGTTCTGTAAATTAACAAATATAAATATATTAAATATAGAACTTACAATGAAATGTATCAAAATGAGATACTATATATACACAAAAAACAACATGCAAGAAAACTGTTACGCTTTAAAATACGATATATATATACCAACAACCGATCCCCAAGCCCAAGCCCAACCAACACCATTCCATCCCTCCATTTGACCCACAAAAACCATTGTAAGTTTTCATTTCTCATCCGTCTTCACCACTTTGGCATCTAAGCAAGTATTAAATGAATGAAAAACGTTTAATATCTGAGATAACTAGATAAACTATGTGTATTTGTATCGACTTTTGGAATTAAGTTGAGGCACGCACCACCCACTGCACCATTTGCATCGGTCACGGGCAGGAAGAACTATTTTAACCCATAATGGAACTCTGTAATATATGATATACGATTACGATTACCAACTCCCTCACACTCTCACTCTCTAACTCTAAAGCCTAGACTTAACTATGTATTCGTTCTTGAGTTAGTTGCTCTGATTACTCTGATCTGAAAGCGAACAAAATTTGTGTTGTTTTTTGTACGGAACCATGTATATGATGATATGCTTTAATCCCTTTACCTTGTAAGAGAACTGCAGAGATGATCCCTCCAGTAGTAGCCTCCTCCTCCGCCTCCGTGTTTTTTCTGTTTTTTTTTCGGTATGAGGTAAAATTTCAACAACATTTTTTGTAATTTACGTGCATTTTTGTGATCTAATTTGTGTAACTATTATTATGATAAACGAAAAAACAAAAAAATCAACAAAATACATTTAAGAAAACAAAGCAAAAAAAAAAAAATAAAAAAGAAAAAACGAAGAAAAGAAAACTGAATTGATTGATTTTATTTATTTCAACAACACTATAACTACTACAACACTCACCAAACACACCCCTCACAAAACACTCAAAAAAACGAAGAAAAGAAAACTGAATTGATTGATTTTATGGCAAACAACTGAATATTTTACCCTGAAAACAAACAACAAAAAAAATATATATATAATACAATATTTTTAGTAAAAAAAAAACACAAACCAAGTACCCAGCCTTGTCATTGCTCCATGGGAATTGGAATTTTGGGCAACTCTCGGCAGGCGCCGTCAACAAACTCAGAGCCTCACCGAAGCTTCAGTTACCTACATAATTTTTGCTCCTAGGAAACAGTTTGTTTGCACTGACACTAACTCCGAACAACTCCCGAAAACATAAGACCAAAAAGAGCCGCGGCCCAAGATCGCCAATTAAGAAACCAACGACAGGATCACTAGTTGTTCCGTCTTGCGGTCGCCCTTTAAATTCTCAGAGTTCACCTTGCAAATTATTGTTTTTAGTTTCTATTGCTGGCTAGCGCCGACCTTCAAGTTTATCTAACCATCCATCCAAGAGTCTTGGACAGACCACAGACACCACTAAATCGGACATCCAGCAGTTGTCGGAGGTGAGCGAGTGGGTGAGTAGGAGTTGCCCCCATTCCCGTTCTCGGAGCAGGCCGTCGTTTCACCTCGTTTGTGATGCATACAAATGTCTTAAAGAGCTCAAGTCTCCCCGATTAGTCACATTTTTTGTACGTTTTTAATCGGTCTTCGGCAGTTTTAAGTAGTGACTGCGACACGGGTCTACCGAAGCGTGGTAAGTGAAGCAGCTCTTAGCGTACTTGGCCTTAACCGGTTCCCCCCCGCCTCTCTCCGCAGTTGTGCTATATATACGTGTATTTTTTATATTGCCATTCCCGAACGGAAGCCTGTGTATCCACTGTTTTCTAATCAAGGACCTGAGTAGCAGGTGAGTTTTAGCCTTAATTACAGGTGTGTTCTTTTGCTGTAAGTATTTAAATATTTATATATCCTTAAGGGGAAAGTATAGTTTATTCGGTCAAAAATGAGCTACTTTTCGAAAAGATTGCTTATTAAAATAAATACCGCATAATAACACAACATTTAAACAATTTTATCTTAAAAGTTGTGTTATATATATTTAGATGTCTAGGAGCTATGGGGAATCTCGCAAGTGCCCTTTAAAAAAAGTTCGTTTGGGGCATTCATAATAAAATAAAATAACGAAAATAAAAAATTAAATGCCTGTTAGGAAACTAAAACTATCTGAATTAGAATTATTTAAATTAAAAGAATACCTATAGTTTGAGCTCTATACACTTTGATTTATTTACAAATGGTTCTTACAAACTCTTAACCTAAACTAAGCCTAATTTAATTATAATAAATATTGTGGACTGTTTGTGCTATAACTCCGTGGTCTCCAGCTTTCGGGCCAGGATCTGAGCATTATTTGTGAGCTTGTCGATTTGGTTGTACAGATTAAAGTGGCGGTTTAGGTCGTTGCTGTTATTAAAAAGCTTGGCAGTGCCCTTGAGGGTTTCATGCATATCCTGGGTGGCCACCACAGCCAGGAAGTTGTCATCCAATGAATCAGGGCCGCCAGTGCTGGGAATTAATAATTTTGGTTAATTTCTATTAAGATTCAGTTACTGATTTTTCTATATTTTACCTGCCCTCTTCGGCTTTAAACCACTCATTCTCGTAACCCTTTAGCCAGATGGGGTTTGATCCTTGGACACTATGCTTGTTGGTATTTGGCACGCGAGTGGCGGGTTCTTGTGTATTTTGCAAGGACATTGAGGAATGACCACCTGTTTAGGAGTAGAAAGTAAAATTATAAATATTTTAAAAATAAATAAACTTCAAAAACTCACGGAAAATGTTGACCTTGGCGGCCCTTAACTGCCTGCGGTAGCCATTCCGTTGGGAGGCGCACAAAGCCAGCGTTACCACTAAAAGAGTGGCCAGAAATAGATTCGTAAAAACCAGCCACACGAATAAGGGACCTCGTGCAGGTCCGGCAGTCAAAAGCTGGGCCTCCGCCGGCTGAGTGTCCAGAACATTGAGGTCCTTGAACAGCCCATCCAAACTTTCGATGTGCGAGTCAATCAGCTTGAGCACCTCGGAGACCTCGTAAATGGAGTTATCCTCGCGCTCGACTAGATGCATGTACAGATCCGTTTTGGTTTTGTCCACCGAACCATCCTTGTTCTCGTGTACCTTAATCTCATCGATGTTGACTATGGATTCCGTGATGTTGCCCAGAGTGCTAGATGAAGGAATTCGTAAGGATTAGGAATATAAGATTTTACAGCAAACTCACTCTCTAAACGTGTCCACTCGGGCTCGCAGCTCATCCGGCTGCAGGCGAAAGACAAAGCGCACCTTCTGGTCCTCTCTTAGAAGGTATATAAACACATGGGCCACATCCCTCATGCCCAGAGTGTCGTTGGCCAAAACCATAAAGTCAAAGTAACCCTTCATTCCCTTTTGCGGATCAAAGTTCAACTGGACCTCGCCCGTCTCCGGATCCAGCAGGAAGGGGGCTTTGCGAACATTCTCCAGTCCTTCGGACAGAGTCTGCCGGATATCACCCACCTGGTAGTATCCTATCTTGCCATTCTGCCCCTCATCCGCATCTGTGGCCTCCACACGCATGAATTTCAAACCGAAATCCGCATTGGTGGTAATTCCACCCGTGAAAATCTTGGAGCGAAAGCGTGGGGGATTATCGTTGATGTCGAGCACTCGCACCTTGACCTTCACTATGGTGCTGTCTGCTTCCGGTGGCGGTGATCCTACCTCCTGACTGCCTTCGTAGTTCTCATAAGAAACCAACTCACCATCCGCATCTCCATCCTCCAGGTCGTACTCCTCTTTACTGGACACCTCTCTTAGCTGCCGGGAGTGCTTGAAGCGATTGTAGTCGTTGTGTAGGAAGCCTCCCAGCCTATTATTAATCTCAATGCCCATACGGCGACGCTTAACGCCACCCGTTAGGGACTCGTTCCCACAGCTCTCGGTGGCCCTTACGTACAGAGTAAAATTGGCCACGACTTCGCGGTCCAGTTCCCGTTCCACGGTCAGGATATGTGTCTCCGGATCGAGACGAAAGTATCCAGCTTCGTTGCCACTCACTATAAAGTAACACACCTGGCTGGGCGACTCGTTCGGATCGTCCAGATCCAACTGATCTTTGTCCACAGTGTCGGGCAGCTTAATCCTTTCAGAGCCAGGATCCGAGTGCTCCGTAAAGTTCACGGCTATCTCGTTGACTATAAACTGCGGCTCATAATCGTTGACATTGCGCACATAGATGGTTAGGTCCAAGTCGGAGCTGAGGGAGGTGGGCAGACCTTGGTCATAGGCTTCAATGCGAATCTGGAAGGGATTGTATTTATTTGTATTTATTTATAGAATTTAATTATATGTTTTAATTTATATATATAAATTATATTTATATTTCTTGTTAGTTAATTCTAGTTTTTTACCTCGTGTATCTTCTGCCTCTCACGGTTCAAAGGCTCTTTAAGGTAAAGTTCCCCTGTATTTCCATTCACCTCAAACATCTTGTAGCTGCCCAAGGGATCGGGTTTGAGGCGATATCTAACCAAGGCATTCTGGCCCATATCCGCATCACTGGCATAGGCCTGTAGTATGAGAGTACCCACGGTGGCATTCTCTGGAATCCGGACAGTGGTATTATGCAAAGGTCTCACAAAAACCGGAGCATGATCATTAAAGTCCGAGACACAAATGTCCAGAGTGCTGTGCACTACATTGGCCGGTAGACCCAAGTCCCTGGTGGTTATGGTTAAGCTGTAGTTGCCAAATCTACTGCGTAGGCTCTTGCTGGCAAAGATCTGGGCATTCCAAGGATCCAGCTGACGTAGTTCAAACAGCCCTAGAGAAAAATTCCAGCTTAGAATTTTGAATTTTAAGAGAGTACCTGAAGTCGTCATTACCCTCTTTATTGCCTTGGGAGATGGCAAAGTCCAGCCTGCCGTTTGGTGTGCTTGGATCATCGGCATCCTTGCCAGCTATGCTGGCCACTCGCTCGTGCAACTCGTGGTACTCCGTGATAAGGACACAGCTCCGGGGCAGGCTTACCTCCGGGGGATTGTCATTCTCATCCAAAATGGAAATGCTAGGAAAGTTTAGAGTATAAAAATTAATAAAATATAAAACAAAGAAAATGCCATTACTTACAACACCTGCTTGAAGGCATTCCTACTCTCCCCCGCCAGAAAACCAAATTGATAGTTGTCCCAGGCCTCGATTACCAAGTTATACGAGTCCTTGGCTTCCCTGTCCAAACGATCGGCCACCGTAAGCACTCCGGTGTCTGCGTCTATGGTGAACTTCCCCTGCGAACTGATGCGATCCATCAAGAAGGTGATCTTGCCAAAGTCTCCAGAGTCCGCATCCGCTGCCTGCAAGGTGGCGACTCTGGTGCCCGGAGCGGCATTCTCACTGATCGTATAGTTCTTGCTGCCACCCACAAAGTACGGATTGTTGTCGTTCTCATCCAGAACGCTTACGTAAACATCCACCAGTGAGGATCGCGGTGGTATTCCCGAGTCCGTGGCCCTCACACTAAAGTTCAGCCACTGGTGCTGCTCGTGATCGATCTTGCTGGCCACCACAATCTCGCCTGTCTGGGAATCCAAGTGCATCAGTGATCTATAGGTGGGATTGCCCTCCAAGGCATAGGTAATGGTTCGGTTTTTGTCCACATCCGAGGCCAGAACATTCACAATCATGGCTCCATTGATGCTGTTCTCCGTGATGGATTGCTTGTAGAAGGGCTGCCGAAACTTGGGGTTGTTGTCGTTCTCATCTAGCACTTGGATGCTGAGGAAGCCTAGGATAAGAGGGATTTTTAAATAGTTATAAGCCTCATCAATTACACAACCCACCTTCAGCTAGCTGCCTGCCCTTGGCTGCTGCCAAATCCTCCACTGTGATGGCTAGTTTGATGTGTTCCACACGTTCGCGATCTAGGAGCTTTACTACCTTGAGAGAGCCTTCAATAGGATCCACCTCAAAGGCTCCCAGAAAGTCATACTCGCCACTCTTGACCAGTGCTCCCTCCTCGGTGCGACCCTCGCTGTGCTCTGGGTTAAGTTTGTACCGCAGGATGGCCTTCTGGTCCGGGTCAGAGGCTTGGATGTGGTAAACCAGCGTGCCCACTGGAGTGTTCTCCAAAATCATCAAAGCAGGCATTTCACCCAGCACTGGTGGCTTGTTATTCACATCCTGAATGCTGATGTTGACCGTACAAGTGGTCATCAGCTGGGAGTTGCCCAAACCGCCGTCTAAAGCCAGCTGGGGGAGGAGAGTTGCAAAATCTAATTTTAAACTTGGAATCCTTAAAGAAATCTCCTAAGTTTACTCACCACTGTCATGGTGTACAAGGATCGCTTGCTTTCCGTTAGATCCGGATCCAGATTGGCTCCCTGGGCCACCGAAATAACGCCCGTTTCCGAGTTAATTATAAACTTATCACTGGCTCCCGTCTGAATCCTATAGACCACCGCATTATTGGGCGACGAGCCATCGCGATCTATGGCCGTGACTTGGAGCACTGAGCTTCCACCTGGCAGATCCTCAGGCACTGTTTTGGCGTAGAAGCTGCGCTGGAAGATCGGTGCATTGTCGTTCACATCCTGGATATAAATAAGCACAGGAACCACGGTGGAGAGCATGGGAATTCCTGAATCCCGAGCACGCACCAGCAGATCAATCTCCCAAATACTAGGAGATCCTCCCGCCTGGGGATCACTCCTTCTACTGCTTCGCTCTACCAACTCTTCAAAGTCAAAACGGTGGACAGGACGCAGGAGACCGCTCTGCGGATCGATGGTAAAGTTGGACCGGTACATGCCCTCCACTATCTCGTAGGTAACCTGGCTGTTCTCAGTGCCATTGAGATCTGCATCCCTTGCCTCCAGCTGCAAAGGAGTCTCGAACTCTGATTGGTTCTCCAAGAGCTTCGTTTCGTATTGTCGCTGAGGAAAGGTGGGGGCATTATCGTTGACATCCAGGATATCTATGATTATCTGGGCGGTATTCCGGTTGCCCTGCCCAATGCTATCAATGGCCTCCACGGTGAGGTAGTGTCGGGAAATAATCTCGCGATCAAAGGCAGCTCCTCCTGCCTGTATGATGGTTATTACCCCGGAAATTGGGTTGAGATGGAGTCTGGCAGGGAAGTGGAAAAGGGTATAAAGGGATTCTCAGTATGGAAATGCTTGAAAGAGAGAGACTTACAAGTGGGCAATGCCTCCTCTAAGATTTGTATAACGTATGCCCATGGTGCCATAATCCCCGGAATCCACATCAACTGCCTGCACCTGGGTGATGATCGTGCCCTGATCGCTGTTCTCCAAGACACTGGCATTGTATATAGCCTGACTAAACTCTGGGAAGTTGTCATTCTGATCGCGAATAAATATCTGGACATGAGCGGAGCTAAAAAATATATTAAGGTTAAATTTCTTCAAAGGGAAAACCCTACTAAAACCCACCTCCAACGACTGGGCTCATCAATCTCCCTGGCGAATATCGTAAAGTTGACCTCTGTGAACTGCTCAAAGTCCAAGGACTTCGAGTTCTTAACCCTCAACATGAAGTTGGCCTCGTTGACCGCCAGCTCAGGCACAATCTCAAACAGATCGTTGGGTGGATCCAGAAACAAACGAAAGGTGCCATTGTTGCCCTCATCATGATCAAAGACCACATTCTGCACTTCCTCATCTATGAAGTTCAGAGGAGTATTGGTCTGGGCGTTCTCATTGACCTCACAGCGATACACGGTCTCCCCAAAGGTGGGAATCTCATCGTTCACGTCGCTAACAATGATCGTCACTTCAGTGCGAACTGTCATGGGGGCGAGTTGGGTATTAGACTTGGACAACTCGGTGGCAGTGATCCTTAGAATGTGGGCACCATTAACCTGATCGCTCTGCTCCTCGCGATCCAGTTTGGTCAGCGTGTGGACTATCCCAGTGTGCGGGTTAATATCGAAAAGATCATTGGCCTCCAAAGCATAAGCTATGGGATTGTTGATCCCGCGATCTCCATCGATGGCCCGCACTCGGAGTACCTTTGTGCCCACCGGGGCATCTTCGGCTATCCTTGCCACAGCCTGGACTTCCACAAACTCTGGAGGCTGATCCTCCAGATCCTTGACCTTCACAAGAATGGCTGCCGTTCCCGTATTAACCGGCCCCTGATTCGCCCGATCGATGGCCAGAACCCTGAGCTGATACAGACTCTTGCGCTCGTAGTCCAGCTCCCTTTCCAGCTTGAGGATGCCCTTGCCCTGGTGTGTGGCTATGGAGAAGACTTCGTTGTCGCCATCCAGCTCTTGCAAATAATACACAACCTGGCCGTAGGCTCCCTCGTCCGCGTCTGTGGCCTCTAAAGTGCTGACCACGCCCGGAGCACTGCCCTCGGGGATTTCTATGGCATTCTGGTAAGGCAGAAAAGTAGGCACATTGTCGTTGATGTCCTCCACCAGCAGCAGAAAGCTCTGCGTCACATAGTTGGGGTCGCTGTATTGGCTGTCTGTGAGGGTCAGCACAATGGCATACTCATCCTGCAGCTCTCGGTCCAGCTCCTTGGCCAGAAAGACTTTTGCCTCATTGCCGCCGGTGTTCTCTATATGAATGATTTCGCTGTCATGCGAGTTGCGCTTGCCAAAAGTCAAGGGATCGTTGTCTGGATCGAAGCCCTTTAGGGTGTATATCAGGGTTCCTGTAGGGAAAATGTTAACAATATTTTTTAAAAACTTCCCAATAACAAACCCATGACTCATCGTTTTGGGTTTTTGTAAATCTTCTTTGTTGTTTAAATATTTAAAAAATATATGAAAGCAATTGATATAAACACGGAATTAAGTGTATCTTAAATTCGATAAGAACAGCAATAAAAAATAACTAAGCAGTCTGCTTAAAATGTGTCATCAACGCTTTTGGGCAGTTCCCATTTGGCACATCGTAGAGATAAAATCAGGTCTGATACACTACTTTTTTGTTTACAGAATTTTTATACTTTTAAATTGTTTAATTAGTGGATTAACAATTAAATATTAAATATTTTATTCATCCGAAACTCACCCACTTTCGTTTCAGGACTCTCCTTCAAACGCAGTACAATCTCTGACTGCCCGTCGATTGCGAATCGCGGCGGGCGATTTGAGGCAACCAAACTGATTAGTGCGGTGAGTATTATGATGACTTGCAGGTATATAGAGATGGATATGGGCTTATAGATGCGGCTTATTTCTCTAGGGGATTTAAGATGCGCTGGGTGTCCTTTTAAGCGCACCTTCTTGTAGTCCAGCGACGACGTCGTCTGCGCTTCGTTGTACATTGTGTTGTGAGGAGGAGGTTGTTTTGGGTTGGCTTAGCTTGTTCTGAGCACCTTTGGGTTAATGTCTGCCCAAAATACACATGACAGGTAGACTCGTCGCTTGGTCTGGTACAGGGCCACCTAGAAAATAGGCAGAGTGTTACGACAGAGAAAAGTGTTAACCCATTTTCTTCATGTGTGTTGTCGCACGTTTTACGGGCCGTGATCTTTGTACCCCCAAACAGTTTCGCTCGAGAAGTTTGTACAGAGAACAAAAATATGTTGTTTATTATTTCTTATTTATATACAAAATATATTATAGATATTAAAAAAAAATGTAGAATATTATATATGATTTTAAATATTTTTAAAAATTAACTAAGATTGAGTAGAATATTTTTTAAAATAATGTAAAAAAGCTAGCATTGTATTAGCTTATTTCCTCTTGATACTTTGCTCAAATTTTTCCTTTGTGTATTTCCTCCAAAATGAAAACTCCACAGGTGGAGTTCTGGTTTCGGTCTGCGTCTGCTCTTGCCACATTCTGGCAGACGAGAGAACTCAATTAGGTCGTCCATTAGGAAACCTCAATGGAACTGGACTCGCAAACCGCCTGCTGCACTTGTCCGCTGTCCGCGAGTTCTCTGTCCGCTGTCCGCAAGCTCTGCGTGAGAAGCGGACAGCAGCAGCAGCAGGCATTCAGATCTTTGCGAAAGTTTTATGCGCAAATTAATTAAGCGTCCACTGTTTATATTGGCTTTGCCTCAGTTTTCAGTTTTGCAGTTTACTTTAATGCTGGCTCAGCGCCAGCCTGGAATTCCGCTAAAGAAATTTTATGGGTTTCGCGGTTGCCGGCTGCTTTAGTTTTAGGTTTTCTTATATTTTTCTTTTTTCGGTTGTATTTCTTTCGTGGCTTAACGACCGTAACGTTTTCTAAACTGCCCGGCAATTATTGCTACTTCGGGTTGTTCATGTGCCAGATTTGTCTCATGGCGAATTGCAAACAAATTGCAGATAAGTTCTTGCGAAGATGAAGTGAAAATTGAAAGTTATGATACTGTTTTGAAGCTAAGAAAAGGGCAGTTAAATATCTTAAGGTATCTTGAAGAGTTCTAGAGATTTTTTCTTTAAGAAAATATATGTGAGCTCTTTTGTGTCACAAAAAAATTCTTTGAGAAATGTGTAGAGGGGTTTTTTATTATTTTAAAAAATCATTTAATCTATATTTTTAATACCTAAACTCCTTATATTTATAAATATATATTATTTTAAGGCAAAAACCTCCCTAAAATTGCAAAAACTTAAACCTAACTCCAAAGGAAAACAGCAAAAAAAGTCATAAAAAATGTAATGATGTTGCTTCACTTTCGGAAAAACCTTATCTTTTCTCAGAGGGTGCGTGTGAAAAATGCATTTGTAGCGCGATGAGTGCATCTGTCAGATGCAGATACTTGCAGTACAGACCATATATGTTATGCATTATTAATGCCAGAGCCATTCATTGCCATTGTTTCGGGGCTTCAACTCTCGGTTTGGCTCATTTGCAATCGGAGCAATCTCCAAACGAGAGATATATAGCTTCATTCCGAGTGTGGTTCATTGATTTCGCAATTACCTGGCTATTTCTTGATTGCCACCGCAATCGTTGTAATCGTAATCGTAATTGTCTTTCGATTTCAAGTAGTATCTGTGGGATGATGGCTCATTACCGGGGCTCTGCCCTGGCAGCAGGTTGCAACAACCCCGCAGGGGACAATCATTTTTATCAACTTTATCTCGCCGGGAAAATCTGGCAGCAGGCAGGCACAGACAAGGTCGTTAGAGAGTAGCCTCTGAGCTGATCACGGTTAAGTGATTCAAAAGTAATCACAATCCGCGCCTGATTTCGCTTTCAACACGCGCCTCATGCAACTATGTATGGTTAATGCACCTAAAAAAATAATCTGAGGCTAAGTTTTTGAAATATTATTTAGGAAAGTAAGTCAATTTGTTGTTAAATTGTTTATTCTCTATGTCAACATATTTTCTATGCTTTTTTTTATATTTTTAAAATATATATTTTCAGTTTCAAGAGTAAAAGTATTCTAGGTAAATTTTCCTAGAACCAAAAATCTTTCTGAAACCAAAATCTAAGGAATTCGACTTCAATTGTATGGCTTATTTTTTGCCCAGTGTATTGAGTGCATCTTCTACTCTTGGGCGGTGGCTTCTCACCGAATCCACGGATAATTATCCATGCATCCGTGGACAGCGGAGCAATTGGGTTGTTTGGTCAGTTGGGCGATGTTGCTATATGTAGGATGGGGGTTGTGGATGCTCCGCTGGCCAGGCAATTTCATGCTGCACTGCCTCCCGAATCGGGGTTATCAAAGCTGTCGATTATTTTCGGTTTTTAATGTAGGGGAAAATCCATCGGAATGGAATGGAATGCAATTCTAAAGAGATTTAGTTTGTAACAAAAAAAAAATAAAATCTAGATAAGCTAAGAAGTAAAGCCCTAACAATTTCACAAACCCTTCTTTAGAAAAAAACCCTAAACTCCTTAGGTTTTCTTTTCATTTTCCCCCTTAAAGAAAATACCATACCGGAAATCCGAAATAATTCAAGCATTTTCTTTAAATTTACCTAATATCCGAGGCGGAGCTATCACTTCCCCACAAATTGGCCCATTCAAAATCATATTTAGTTTTAATTAACTCCATTAGTGGGAGATACGCGCAGTTCCACCCACACTAGGCAGCCGCAGTGCCTGCCAATTTTCCACACAGCGAAAACCCACTGAATTAAGGCAAATTAATAAGTTACGCCTTCTCTGCAAGATCGACAAAGTCAAAGTCTGCGATCTGAGATTCAGCCATTTCCCCTGGATTTTTACGTAAGTGGAAAGTGGCAGAAGCCACTGCAGAGTCGCCGAAAAGTCAAATAAAACACTTGACCCAGTCACCATGACGGCGACGGCGCCTTTCCGCAGCTCAGATACAGATACATTTACCACGCATATGTATCTCCGACCTGGAGATACACATGTTTCTGAATCCGAGCGAATTCAGTGCTAATGACTCCCGACCACGTCTCCGGTTGCAGGTTCAGGTTCACGCTTGGCAGGTTCTGACCTGGCCAAAAGTGAAATCCTGACCGTAAAGTGTCGTCCACTGTGCGCCGTCTGGGGGCATCTTGTAGCCACCGTCTTGTGGGTAATCGCAGAAATAAACAGGCGGCTCACCAAGGTAATCGCTGCACAGAAATGAAAATCCCAATAAACAATTTGGATTTTGATTTGTTTGCCACTGCGACAACGTTTCCCGGGCTCTCTTTCTCCTCGGATACCACCCCGCCGTCTGCACCTCACCAGCCACCATAATCGGCGGTTCATGACTTTCCAAGCCAGGCTTGGGGTTCACTTAATTATATTAAATATGTTAAGCCCGGCTGAGAGTGGCAGGCACATATGTACACTCGGGGAAAATATATTGAAATAAATATAAAGTTTGGAAAATAAACTTAGATCTTGCTTTGATGGAAAATATCAATTAAATAAAAAGCATGTTAACTTCCATGTTTGAATTGAATTTAAGCTTGCTTAAAAAATATATATACTTTATAACATTTAAAGCCAATTTTTTCGAGTGCAATGAGAAACGATTGCGATGCAGATTGAGATTGCGGCGGATCGTGTTGTGACCAATGTTGCCTCCAGTTTCCGGCCCCGCGGGCATACAATCGACTTTCTGGCCTGAACCCCGAGCTGAGCCGCGGGGCCCCTGGCTTTTGGAGTATATACTCCAATTTGAACACTTCCTCCCCCGTATTAGGGCCCTTTTGTCATGCCCATCGATTCCGATATATGTAGTCGACAGTCAACAGTCAAGTTCAACGCCAGCAGCCAACAATTGTTTGCTGGCTGCCAGCCAGACAAAGGAGTACACACAAAAAAATAGCAATAGCAAAGTTAATGACTATACAAAAAATTAATAATAATTATAGGAAAGAGTAATAAACGGGAATTATCATTTTAATATAGTTTGAATATATTATTTAATTTGATTTGAATTGGTGTAACTTTCAATTTGTTTTTTAAAAGAATTCTTTTTACCAAAGCAATAATAATAAAGGGTAAATTGTAGTAAAAAAGTTTAATTAAAATTAAGGAATTATAAAAGTACTTCAAATTTTTTTTTAATTCAAATGCTATGAAATTTTACTGTGTTCTTTTATATTTAATTTTATTTAAACACATTTTATTGATGTCAGAATCACTTCAAAATAAAATAATATCAAGTCCCCCAATATCTAATGACCACATTTTTCTCTATGTACTAGTAAAGCGGAGACCTAGGCTCCGTTGCGGTAGCTGGGTTTTTGATTCACAACTCACAACCCGTGGACGTGGACCCGGGTTCAAGCGACGCCCGCATCCGTCTCACTTTGCCAGCCGAGCCAGCTCTGGATCTTGGCTCAAATGGAGCTGCTGCTGCTGGTCTGGTGTGGTGTCGTTGGCAATTTGTCCGTTACACTCCGGCTCCTTTTCTGTCTCGATTTTAATCCCAGTATTTTCGCATTTTTCTATTTTAAATCTGCCTTGCAAGTATTTCTACATTTTAGGCAATTAAACAATTCATTGTTGGAAGAGGCTGGCTACAAGTCCTTGAGCTAAACTCTGACCTTAGTTGTGGTATTGCAAAGAAATTCATTCGAGGCTGAACTTCAGGCTTCCATGCACAGAACGAAATATCTAGGGTAACTAGGTGCGAATTACTAAGTTGAGTCATTGCAAAAATATATAAAGTAAATATGCAAAATTATGAGCCCATTACGAGATGAGTAGTAAAGAGTGGTTATTATTAGTTGCGGTCAGCAGAAGTTGTAAATTTGATTTTTATTTCAGAGAAATAATTAAACATTAATTTAGAGAAGCCATGTAATTAAATTAAGCAGAAAATTAATTTGAAATAATTTAAAATGTGAAAATGTTTTGCTATTAATTTCTAAAGGCATTTCCCTAACTTTATTTTATCTTGAACTGAGCTATAGTTATTTTTTAAGACTCTTAATATTTTTGTGTAGAACCTTTGAGTCACCCTTAAAGGACCCAAACGGTAAGGAAACCTCCCAAGTATCTTCCCCCGCTAAAAGCCTGCAACAAGCCAAAATAGTAATGCAAACTGGTTCCAGACTTACCCCCTATTACATAGGTATTCCTGGCAAGAGAGTATCCTTTTCTGATGGGGTATCTTCTTGTCCGTTTTTTATCCTTCGTCACTCCCTTTAGGCTGTGCAAAGTAGTAATTAGGGAAGCCAGCTCGGTCTGGTGTCACACTCTAGTGTTTCTCAACTAAGTGCTAGCCAGAGAGAAACTGGAAACTACCGGGAAATTTCGTGGCTGACACATTTTCGAAAGGCTTCTGCTTCTACATCGACTTCGACGTCACTGGTAATTAGGCATAAGTCAAGAACCCCGCACGAGCACACACATATGGAGTACGCAATATAGAATACCGAATGAAAATGGAAATGGAACCGCATTAAATAAACGTGTCGCACGCTTCCAAATTGGGCAATGCACGAACCGGAACTCGGCTTCTAAAAAAATACTTTAAAAATCGGGGTAACATAGAATGAAACTAAATACGCAGAGATCACTTTAATGATGGAACGTGCCCCAAGACACGCAGCGTTTTTTAAGTTCTACCTAAATTCGTGAATGAATTTGATTAAAAAGAAATGTTTATATTTTTTGCACTTTCGAAACTTGCAAAGTCGAGAAGTCACAAACCCGAAACCCGTAGTGTTTTCCTCGACAGCCGCTAAAAGACTGAAGTTGCAGGCCAAAAAGCCAGCTAACGAGACTTCGGCGCGCGCCGCTCTGCATGGAAATTGTCAAGAGCCATGGCAACCCTGCCCACACCGGGTGCGACTGGGATGGACTGAGTGCAGGCACGCGAGTAATTGGCCAAGCGTAAATTCCGCCGGCAAATAAACAATAAATAAATGAGTGACTAGTATGCGCCGCAAGCTTTTCTTTGTTTGTTTACCATTTGCAAGCTCGTCGTGGTGGATCGAGCCCCCGGAATACTGGAAAAGCCCCCACTGGCCACTGGAAACCGGAAGTGCTTATGCAATTTTTTGAAGGTTAAATGCAGGGTTGATAATACAAAAGAGTTACCACTGTTTTTGGGTTTAGAAATTAATTTAATTTTACCTTTGTTGGTACAGTTGTAACGTTGTTGTTCTGGTGGATTCCATTTGTTAAAACTCCTCTAGAGAAGTATATTTTTAAATTTCCACAAAATAAAGCATGCCCTGAAAAGTAAGAAAATTTTTTTAAGGTTTTTGCAAAAAATAAATTATTACTTAATATAGCTTATGTAAGGACTTAAATTTAGAGGTAATTGGTGGCCTTACAAAGTTGGGGTATTTAGTAATTTTAAGTTTAAATTATTTTATTTGTTATTAATGCAACCAATTATTTAATAACACTTTTAATAATAATAATTGTCCTTAGTTCTTTTGGTTTCCTTTTTAGTTTCTCTGAAAGTAATAGCTTTACCGAAATGTATTTTCTAAAATTCATAGAAATAATACCTTGATTTTTAAGTCAATTATAAAAAACATTTATTAGACTACTAACCTATTTTTTCGGTAAGAATATTTATATCTTTATTTTTAATATTATCACTTCTACTCACCACAGATCCACAAGATCCACCGATCTATAAGAAAATGTCAGTGGCCCGAACGGTGCAGCCGAAAGGCAACACCAATGAACTGGCAAGGAAGACCGTGCTGGTGACCCTACCGCCGGTGGTGAAGAAATCGAGCAAGAGCCGGTCGTTTCACTTCCGTTACCTGGAGCTGTGCCGGGCCAAGAACTTGGCACCGGTGCCGGAAATCCGCACCAAGTCAAATGCTACCACCACCTACCTGGAGCTATGCGGCGACAAGCTGGCCGTCAGCGATTGGCTGCTCCTTACCGAGGCTTTGCACCACGACCTGGTGCTCCAGCAGCTGGTGGTGCGCCTGCGTCGCAGCTATCCACAATGTGGGTTCTCTGTGGGAGTTAACTTCTTCCTTTTTCTTATAATTTTATATTTTTTCGCCAGCCAACATTGACCCCATTGACACAGAGAAGCGTGCCAGACTCTTCCGCCAGCGACCCGTGATCTTCACGCGTTTCATCTTTGGAAGCCTGATCCAGGCGATTGCCAACTGCGTTTCGAGCAACAAAAATCTGAGTGTGCTGAAGCTGGAGGGGCTGCCGCTGCAGGACGGCTATATAGAAACCATTGCCAAGGTGGAACGAATTTATATAAACGGCTGAGAGCATCCTCTAAAGATCCTTTTCCAACCGTTCACAGTCCCTGGCCGACAATGAGTGCCTGGAGACGGTGAGCTTTTCCAAGTCCAACATCGGTGACCGGGGCTGCGAGGTGGTCTGCAACACGGCCAAGTACCTGAATCGCATCGAGACATTTGACCTTTCCGAGTGCGGCCTGACCTCCAAGGGAGCTGAGCATGTGGCTGATATGATGAGGGTGGGTTACCCTTTTTTTTAGGATTTTTTAAAAATATTTTTCTTCTACATTCGCAGATGCAAAAGATCACTCGCTTCAGCGAGGGCTGGGAGAAGTCGTTGCGGTATCGCAGCGTGGACGTGAACACCATTGGGGGACTTCGCACCATCTTGCTGGCCAATAATCCAGAGCTGGGCGATGACGGCGTCCAGATGATAGCCGAGGTCCTCAAGGAGGATGCCTGGATAAAGAGTTAATTCGAGTTAATTAGCAATAGTCCCAGAACCCTGCCTCTAACTGCCCCCTAATCCTACAGAAATCGACATGGAAGGCTGCGGGCTCACAGATGTGGGTGCCAACATGATCCTGGATTGCCTTGCTCTAAACACGGCCATCACCGAGTTCAATGTTCGCAACAACGAGGGCATCAGCAAGTTCCTGCTCCGCAGCATCCGCGATCAACTCGGTGAACCCGCCGAGGAGAAACAGGAGCCGGAGTACGACCTTAGCTGTGTTAACGGGCTGCAGAGTTTGCCCAAGAACAAGAAGGTCACTGTATCCCAGCTGCTGAGTCACATCAAGACACTGGAAGAGCAGCTTTCCTTCGAGCGGACGCTGCGCAAGAAGGCCGAGATGCTGAACAAGAAGCTCAGCTACCAGCTGATGAACACCAATTCACACAACGTGGTTCACGAGAAGGGTATGGAGTCGGCAGGCCATTCGCACATGGCCAACGATTTTGTACGCATTGAGACCCCGCCAGAGGTGGTCAAGGAGTAAGTCAATTTCCTGCGGATCTCTAGTTGTGATTATCTAAGTATATTCTCTTCCCAGTTCCCAGAGCTACCGCCAGACGCACTTCAACCGGCTGGTGAACAGCGCTGTCACCAGTCCGGAGGTCTCACCCCGCAGCGATATGGGCACGCTGCGCAAGGATCAGCAGCTGCAACAGCAAATGCATCACCAGCTCAAGCAGCAATCTCCCACTCACATGCAGATACAGCGTCCGTCCTTGGATCACCAGCACGCACAGCAGTCTCCAACTCACATGCATCCATCCTTGGATCAGCAGTTAAGGACCCTGCACGAGGTGGAGGATGTGGAGCCGCCGGAGGAGACTCCATCGGAGACGGAGGAGTCGGCGTTCGAGGAGCAGCAATACCAGCAGCAGAACACACACCGCAAGCAGCTGCAGGTGCGCAAGGTGCGCAGCGAGATGAAGTATGTGGAGACCAACACGAAGGATAGCAAGGCCAAGAAGCACGAGTCCAAGTCGGATCATGAGTTTGCCAACGAGCGTGATGTGAGTTTCATGAAGCTTTTTATGCAATCTTCAGATTTAAAATCATTTCAAAATAGTTGCCTTCGTTTTGACATCATTCCATTATCCTTTAATCCCCTTGCCTTTCTCCAGTTCAAGCTTAATCCTGCCGTGCAGTTTGAGACGGACATTGGCGACAGTGCCATGGTGAGTTCTGACAAGCGCTACGACGGCCCCGGAGATACAAACTACGAATATGCCTACGAGAGGGAGCAGCACATGGTAAAGCGGGGCTACGAGAACGGTTACACGGGGGATAACTGCGGCCGGAGCATTCCGAAACCCTCTGGACTTGCGGAAGCCCTGGCCCAGAAGCGTGGCGCTGGCGGTGTCTATGGTGCTGGCGGTGGGGGTGATGGCCATGTGGCTCAGTTTGTCAACAATTTGGAGCGCAGGACCAACGCCAATGTCAAGATGGTCAAAAAGCGGCATAAAGCCAAGACAGAGGAGTCATTGCTGCAAGTACAGGTCAGCGAGATGCACATGGAGAGCTACATGTCCAACTACGAGGAGCTCTGCTCCACCGATACCACTGTGGACAATTCTGACAATTCGGACACGGAAACCACGGATGCAACGTTACGCCACGGCGGCTCTGAAACTAGTTCCGGAAAGTTCACACCCGTGCAGGTCTTTACGCGACGCAAGCACTGTGATGGTAGTGTTTCATTGCCAGCGGCGGATAGTGGCGGCGACGGCGATGCAGGTGGCGGGGATCAGAACCTATCACCGCGTTCCGCCTTTCTGTCGATGCAGCAACCGAAGCGGGAATCGTGCTCGTAGGAGCGCTCACACACAGTATCACATCACAGCAGCGGCAGGCAGCGGCAACACCTATACAACTCAATTCTACGGGGATAGGGGCAGGGCAGGGAGGGCTAAATTTGCAGTTGTTGTACCACCCCCAAGGACCTCCACTTTGCACGTCCCCGTTCCGCCATCTGCCAAGCTGTGCCAAATAAAAATGTACAAAAACATAAATTTTGGGAATTCCCGATTGCCTAATATTAAAGATTTACTATATTTGTGTGCCCTATGTGAGGATATGTATTGTTATTATTTTCGTAATTTATTCTGTGGGAAGGAGTCTAGAAAAAAACTTTTACATGACCTTCAGCGGCTATGGCGGTGTCCTGGTCCCCGTGTGCCTTCTTAATGTGTCGGTGCACATTATCATGTACACCTACTATTACCTGTCCTCGGTCAGTGCCAAGGTTCAGGCCAGTTTGTGGTGGAAAAAGTACATCACCATCGTCCAGTTGGTTCAGTTCCTTATGGGGTTCATATACTTTGGCAACACCTTGAGGCGGCCCAACTGCGATGTTTCGCAAACGGTGATATATCCGGGAATGTTATTTCAGTTCGCATTCTTCGTGCTATTCGGCAACTTCTATGTACGCGCCTACATGCTGCCAGGCAGGGAACAGACCCGCGGGAAAATGCAGTAAGCAAGGGAGAATAATTTTGCATAGCTTATGAGTAGAAAACAAAATAAGGAAACGCTCTAGAAACAAAGTTGAGTACAAATTAAGTGCAATTGCATGAAAATACAATATAGTGCAGCTGGGTTTTTTAAATTAAGCATATAAATGGAATAAATGTAAAGGAATACGTTTAATATATTGTCTAAAGGGTTAGGATAAAATAGATGTGACTATAAAAATAGGTATTTAGCTAAAAACAAGGGATATTAATAAAATATATAAATAAAAAAAAAATAAATAACTATATGGCAGCAATGATGCTATAAACAAAAAGCTTTGAATAAAAACTAAAAAATGCACGCCTTTCCCGTTTTCCTGTCATTATAAATTGACCACATTTTTGTGCTCTAAGCGAGCCTATTTTCTCTATTTATTTATGGGATTATCTTTGTGGAATACATAATATGCTGTGTCTGATTAAGATTTTAGTTACTGATTACTGGTTAAATTTTAATTCGATCAAGTAATTAGCTTTATGGGATATATTTATGTCAAAGTAAGTAAAGAGGGCCATCACCTTAGCCGCCGAAGCCGTAGAGGGTGCGTCCCTGGCGCTTGAGAGCATAGACCACATCCATAGCGGTTACGGTCTTGCGCTTGGCGTGCTCCGTGTAGGTGACAGCATCGCGGATAACGTTCTCAAGGAAGACCTGCGAAGCATTCGCTTTAAAAACTGCCTCCTTTCGCTGCATTCGTCATAACTTACCTTGAGCACACCGCGAGTCTCCTCATAAATCAAGCCGGAGATACGCTTCACACCGCCGCGACGAGCCAAGCGGCGAATAGCGGGCTTGGTGATGCCCTGGATGTTATCACGGAGCACCTTGCGATGACGCTTGGCGCCTCCCTTTCCCAATCCTTTGCCTCCCTTGCCGCGTCCAGTCATTTTGTATAGTCAAGAAAATGTGTAGTTAGATACCTGTAAAAAAGAAGAGACGCAATTAACTAACTGTAAAACGACGCCATGTTTGCGGGGCGAAAAATGGAGTTTGGCTACTGAAAACTTCATTTTAAACAAATATTGTAGTGCAATAGTATGCATATGAATGTTAAGCTATATTTCAAGATTGTAATTTAATGTTTCAGCTTTGTTTTTTATATTATTTACTTGTTTTTCTGCAGCAACAGAAACTCACCTTCAGAAAATTCCAGTTAATGTTTGTTAGTGAGACCGTGCCTTAACAACTCTGAAATCCCAGCCTCAAGCGATACTATCGTTGGGTGAAGACACTACAAAAAAAAAAAAATATCAAAGGTCTATTATTATAACAATAAACTAACAGCCTTTTAATCAAAAATAAATTTGAATTTTCAAAGAGAAATTTTCTTATAGAGTCCCCGAAAAAATTAAAAATACCAACTGCCTACTTTGATGTTTCATGGCGCAGCCCTGGTTTTCTATCGAACTGAAACCATCGCCATCGCTGCCCGTTGCGACAAAAAACCGAAAGACGTGCTCGCTTAAAAAAGTCGTGAAAAGCAGGCCTGCAGACCTGTAAAAGCTAGCAAAGTGCAGTGCAAGGTGTTTCCAGGTGCGCGACGGTTAAAAGATATCAAGTCGAGCGGAAAACGCTTCGAATATCCGTGAAAAATGTGCATGCAAGCAGCGTGTGGCCAGCAAATTCGCTGCGTACCCACACACTCGCACCCACACACATAGTATACACGAAAAGAGAGTGCAGTGCATCGAGTGAGCGAGAAGGAGAGGGGAAGTGCGAACACAACAAATCCCAACCAGAACTGTGTGCCAAAAAGAAGAAAATACATAAAAAATAGTGATATACTTTACTACTCCGCAATTATATCTGAGCAATCAACTCGTATACGTAATACGCAGTGCTGTAAACAAGTTTAGCGGGTGGCGATAACGCATAGCAATGGCCAACAAATACGATCTGCTGCTTTATCTAACGGCGCAGCTTTTGCTGGGTATGTATAGCGTGTGTGTGTGTAAGTGTGAGTGACCCTTATTGGCGCCTTAATGCCGGGGCGTCACTGTTGTCAATAACATTTTATACTATATCTCCATCGGATTTTTGTAATACTATTAGGTATCTCTCGTCTACACAAATATTTTAGACGCGTGCGTGATTTCATAAGCACCACTATTACTGTATTAATATCACATGGCTCCAGGAATAGATAAAAGAGGGGTATATTGGTTTGGCGTTGGGTATGCTATCTTTGTGTCACCGCAACACTAGATTATTGTATCTGCAGGTTCTTGGACCATAAATTTTGGTTTAAGGTTACTGAAATGGCATACAAAGAACGGTTTTGTATTTAAACGTATAGTTTAAGAACAATAGTTTAGACTTCAATGCCTATAAAATTCTAAATAGTTTCCGTACAGGGTACCTGCTTGATCTGATATCCTGTTAGGCTCAAACCGTATCTATGCATCTGTGTTAGTGTTTGTACGCTGAGCATTTCTTTGAATGGATGTAGCTGCATTAGAAACTTGTTGTTGGATGGCAGATTCTGGTTTCTCTCTCTTCCTTTCAAGCCCCCACATTCTCTTGGCTACCTTCTCACTCTCCCTCTCTCTTACTATGGCGCAATGCGCTCTCTTCCCTGTTGCTGTTGTTGTTGTTTCGGTTCCTGCTGCTGTTTCCTTTTTTCCCCACAAGCGCCACTTTAAACCCATCCCTTTCTGTGTGCATAATGTGCCTGCTTATGTATCTACTTTACTATAAAGCATGCACGCTTACGAACCCCAACACACACATAAAACCAGAGCCAGCGATCCGATTACCCCCAAAGGACAGTGGGGCAAAGCAGTAAATAATTAAGTTGAAATATTAATGCTAACTTTTTGAAAAACAAATTAAAAGGAGTTCTTTTGGTTAAAACAATTTTTTTAATGTATTTTATTAAATATAATTCCTGATTAATATTATTAAAAAATCTGTAATTATTTTAAATAATTGAGTCATTCAATCCGGCAGATGTACGCCTAAAGATTTCGTAGGTGCTAATTAATGTCGTAGACCTCTAAATTAAAAAAACTCGTGTTTTGACTGTCACTGAATCAGAGCTTCTGACTATATTATGTGGCTTGACCCAGATGAACTCTTTGGCACGAGATTGGGCCCATTGTGCAGGCAGTGCATATCCGTGCATTGGGGCCATGCCCACTCAAAGGCTGGTGTGTGGCCAGTGGGGCTAATTCCGTGCCCGGATGGGGTGGCTTTCAATGGCAGAGGAGGGTCCCCAGCTTAGGATCCAACTCGCCCCTCCTTGTGGGCATGCGATATGTGTACAAAGGATAGCGCCCACAAAGAGTCCTCCTCGTACTGCTCTCCGAAAGAGAGGAGGGACCCCATTCCCCAAATATACTCGGCTTTATGTTTGCCCTTCCTTTCAATGCTTTTAACCGATAATTCCATTAACTTTGATCCTTTAATTGGGATTGTGACGAAGCGTTACCAAATCACTTCTTTTAAATACTTAATACTAATAATGTTAATATATTTTTCAGCCTGCTGCCTTATTGGGATCCAAGGTTCAATTCTACCCGAGGGACACCACAACATCGCCTGCGAGCACTTTGACGAGAAGATGTGCAACACATCCCAGGACTGTGAAACGCGGATCGAGCACTGTCAGGTGGAGCAGGACAAGTTCCCCAGCTGCTATGTGCTCTGGAGCACCAACGAGACTACGGGTGAGGAGAAGCCTAGTGGCAAATGGGCATTTTTAACGGAATACTGATTGCATTCTCGTTTCCCCCCCCTTTAGGCGCTATGCGAATCAAGATGAAGGGGTGCTTCACATACATGCACGAGTGCAATCAGACGGAGTGCGTGACCGGGGAGCCGCGACAGGAGAACATCTTCTTCTGCTGCTGCAAGGGATCGCGCTGCAATTCCGACCACAAATATATTAAAACCACAACAGAGGCAACCACGCAAGGTGAGTTTTGGTTGGGGATTCGTATTTGGTTTCGGTTGCTGCGCGGATTTGTCTTGGTCGTGTTTACCCCAATTTTGTTATTTTTTCCGTTTGCATATTTATTTATTTTTTGTTTTGCTTGTTTTTGTTACTCGTTTTTTATTGCATCTTCAAGTTGCACGAGGGGGAGGCCTTTACTTTGCCCATAAAATCCCTCTCCTGCCCATCCGAGGCAGCGTTTTTCGTGTTAACGAACTCTCGACGCGAAGTGGCGCCCATTCCCCCATTTTTTTTGTATATTCCTTTTTTTATTTTTGCATCTACAGGCCCAGCAACCCCTTTTGGAGCAGCATGTGTTGCAATTTCTGCCCTCCTGTGCACGTTCACTGGTTCGTTTTTATTTTTATAGTTAGGAACGAGTGTTGAGTTCAGGGGTATATTGGATATATTCGAATAGATGTAAGAGGAACTGTTTTCGTTAATTTTATTTATTATTTTTTGATCGAAGGTTAATAAAAGGAGTAGATCTCTACATTTCTTTGGATATTTTGTATAAAATTCCTTTATATTGAATTCATTCAGTTTTCAATACGAAAATCAAGTTATTTTGAATTTTCATTTCGAAATTTATTCATATCAAGTTAGTTTTAGATTTACATTAACGACCCTTGTTGTTTTTAATAAAATTGTTCTTAAAGATTATAATCCCAGTTTTTTTTTATAAAAAATAATTGGGATATATTGTAAAAAATGTTTTTAATAGATATCAGCTCATGGTTATACGGTTTTTAGTATTCTAAGCATATAAATTCACCAGGTACTCTCTAGTCGCTAGACTTTGCTACCTTTGTTTTTATTTTTGGGGTGTTGCTGCCTTTGCCTTTGACTTCGGGAGCTTCCGAACCCTTTGCTACTGCCTGCCAGAGCGTCTTTTGTGCCCTGCGCTTTGTTGTTTTGTTCTTGGGCCCTAGCTTGCTTTTATCTCGAAACAAAATGAGGGGAAAAAGAGATGCGAAATTGGGGGCGAACTTTCGTTTTTTGGTTTTCGTTTTGCCTTTTATATGGCCACCCCAGGCAGCGTAGTGCCTGGATGCCACTCGAGATGTTGTTCACCTGTGGCAAGCTAACGTTTAAAGCCCTCTTTAATATTCTAATATTCTCGTTCCCGTGTGTGTCCTTGCAGTGCCCAAAGAGAAGACGCAGGATGACAGCAATTTGATGTACATTTACATTGGCACCTCCATCTTCAGCGTGCTCATGGTCGTGGTGGGCATGGGCCTGTTTCTGTACCGACGCCGCAAGCAGGCGCACTTTAATGAGATACCCACAGTAAGTAAATCCCATACTTTTTTATTACTGTGATCATTATTTTTGATGATTGACTTTATCCATTTGCAGCACGAGGCGGAGATCACCAATGCCTCACCACTGCTGTGCAATCGCCCCATTCAGCTGCTGGAGCAGAAGGCCAGCGGCCGGTTTGGTGATGTGTGGCAGGCCAAGCTGCATGGCCAGGATGTGGCCGTCAAGATCTTCCGCATGCAGGAGAAGGAGTCGTGGACGGCGGAGAATGACATCTATAAGCTACCGCGTATGCGACACCCCAACATTCTCGAGTTTCTGGGCGTGGAGAAGCACATGGACAAGCCGGAATACTGGCTGATATCCACGTACCAGCACAATGGATCGCTGTGCGACTACCTCAAGTCGCACACCATCACCTGGCCGGAGTTGTGCCGCATTGCCGAGTCCATGGCCAATGGTCTGGCCCATTTGCATGAGGAGATTCCGGGCTCAAAAACAGAAGGTCTGAAGCCGTCGATAGCTCACCGGGACTTTAAGTCGAAGAATGTGCTGCTCAAGGGCGATTTAACAGCCTGCATAGCGGACTTTGGACTGGCTATGATCTTCCAGCCGGGCAAGTCGTGCGGCGACACACACGGCCAGGTGGGCACCCGTCGCTACATGGCGCCCGAGGTGCTCGAGGGTGCCATTAATTTCAATCGAGATGCGTTTCTACGCATAGACGTCTACGCCTGCGGCTTGGTGCTCTGGGAGATGGTGTCGCGGTGTGACATCGCTGGGCCAGTGGGCGAGTTCCAGCTTCCCTTCGAGGCGGAACTGGGCCAGCGACCCACGCTGGACGAAGTCCAGGAGAGCGTGGTAATGAAGAAGCTGCGCCCGCGTTTGCTCCCCGCCTGGCGAGCCCATCAGGTGAGTAAGCTCAATGTTATTTAAGGACTTCTTTAATATTTGCTTAATTTTTACAGGGTCTAAATGTGTTCTGCGACACCATGGAGGAGTGCTGGGACCATGACGCCGAGGCGCGTCTTAGCTCGTCGTGCGTTATGGAGCGCTTTGCGCAGCTCAACAAGTATCCATCAGCCCAGCTGCTGATCAAGAACATAACCAACATTGACGATGCCAAGGAGTCAACAAACTGCTTATAGAAGCGGTACTAAGCCACAGGCCATCTCTAGCGGTGTCGTCTGTGGCTCGCCAGCCAATCAATGGGAAGCCCTTCTCACTCGGCAGTCTATCGATAGTTTGATAAGTAAGCGCGGATCGTCATCAGCCAAGCCAATACCCAGATAAAGTCTTTAGGATAACGTTTTTGTTCATCGAAATAGGTCGACAAACAGCAGCCATGATCTTGCATCTGTTGGGCGTGAGTATACACTGAGCCAAACAGAGAACAAAGAGTGTTGAAGCGTGGCGCTATGTGCATAGAGATGTGTTGATAACTCATCCCACATTGACTTCATTGACTGATAACCATATATATAGTTCTATAAAGAAACGATGCATATAACGTACAACTTGTTTGAAGATTTACCTTACGTTGTCACCAGGTAGCCTTAAGTTTACAATTAATTTCTATATAATTTCCCCATGTAGTCCTTATAATTTCTTAACCTTTTAAATTGTAACTTTTACTTTTACTTTGTAGTAGACGTTACGTATTAATTTCTGTGTTTTAATGTTGTATTTTTAATAAAATACTTTTAAATCGATTTTATGTTTTGTATTTATTTCTTTTATTATCCAAACGTAGTGCCAACAACCCTCAGACATCACTTAGGTCTAATGAATGTGTAATTATTGTAATTGTATTCTAATTCTACTGGACAGTACAAGCAAACACCTGAAGTTTTCAAAGGAAAGTTTCTTTTTAACGAGAATCGAACTTAAGCGCGTATAACATATAGATATAAACAATATATACTCTTTATAAACACACAACACTCTCACATAGGCACATCAAACACACAAGCAGTCTTAGCAGGTTTATACAAAAGACCCTATTATATCAAAATGCATAACGCCTATGCAGTTTGGCATTATTCATGTTGTTATTCTAAGGTCTTTGTTTATACGCAGCACACATATTAAATCTTAAAAGTCTTATTGAAGTACGAGTAAGTATGTTAAATATTGTTATGCTGAGATAAGGGTTATATAAGAACTTTAAGTGATTCGTTCGAGTTTATTTAAAACTTGTTTTGCGCCGCATCTGAAATATACTTCTCTCAATTCACACTTAAGATATAAACTAAAACGGAATATACATATAAACACGACACAAAACGAAAACAAACAAAGCTTCATTACCTGATTTTTTTGAGCAACTTACAAGAGCAAATAGTTTACAAACGAAACATATTAATCTTACTAATAGAACAAATTTTGTTATGCTGTAATTTAATTTGTATTATTTTCAACTTGGTGCTGTAACAGGTTATTACAACTCCAACAACAAAAAGATAACGAAAATAGGAAGAGAATAAAAACGAAAAACGAAACAGTATTCGGAGAGCAAGGCAAATATTGAATATATACATATATTTAATCAATGTAGTTTGTTACACATATCAAAATGGTACATTGGAAAGAAAGGAGTAAAAAAAGCAGAGAACTTTTTATAATATTATACAAGACAACTGCAATTTTTGTATATTTTTTATGCATTTCACGAAACATAAAACAAAAAAACAATGAAACGGAATGAAGTTTGATCATGCAAATGTTTTTAAAACATCCCATTTTTGAATATCATCCAGCAAAGTTTTATAAAAACCCATAAGTGACGATAACAACATACATACATATATATTCAAAATGATTGCAAGTCATGTTAATAACAAAATTTACGAATAAAAATGAGAATCTTTGATAATAATGGATTTAAAATAAATAAGCAAATGTTTGATTAACAAACTGAAAGAGTGTTTTTCTTAAAAAAGAAGGATTGGTGTTTCAAGGAGCTGAACTGTTTACCTTGATTCTTCGGAGATTCCGCTGGGTGTACTTTGCAGGCAAAGCGGGGAAGAGGCTACCTTTTATCCCATAAAAATTGCAATTTCTTTTCCAGCTTTCTTGCCACATTTTATTATTACAATTTTTGTCTTTCGTAAACATACAGACCATTCGGATTATAATGTAATTCAACAATATAGTTGGAAAAACTTATCGGATACAAATATAGTTTTGCTGAATAATAGGTATTAAGGGGGAGTTTTTAGAGTTGCATCCTCGTTAACTTATAGAACCTAAACCGAACCGAGAGTACAGGGCTTAATCGGATACAAAATATATCTATTTACACTCATCTACGTAGTTTTGTGACTTTGGACCATTACAGTTGTAGTTCTACACTCATTCGTTCGTTCCACCTGTTGTCAGACTTATCCTTATCGTAACTTCTTCGCCGTCTCATCTGTAGTTCTCTTTGTGGGGAAAAATCGATCTCTATCAAATGCAAATATGTAAAGCAGCATTCCGAGTCCTGTGCGTTCTGAATGGGTGTCTCTTACTAAAAAATATATACGTGTAAATCTATGTAAATCTATATATTGATTCTGTTTCGCGATTTCCGCTATATGCGTCTTACGGTATCGAGTATATCTTTATTGGGCTCTGCGGCTATATATCTAGGATAAACATGTACAGTATATATGTGTATGTGGTATAAATAGGTATTGATGTATATATATATAAGTACTTATTGAGTTTGTACGATATGTTTGTCCTAGGGAGACTCGCGTTCGATCAAAAACTTAGCTACCGGAGATACAAGATACAAGATACAAGATACAGAGTACGAATTACAAGTTACAAGTTACAAGTTACGAGATACGAGAGTATGCTGTCAGGGACGGTTTCTAGGTTCGTAAAGCGATCGCACTAGTGGAGAGACTAGTCGGGCAAGGGCTGGTGGAGGTTACGGTCTTTATATAGAGTTATACAAGAATATATAGATGTAAATGTAGAGACGACACTGTGCGGTCAGGTAGAAAATCAAACAAATTTTCTTTTCCGGAAAATGTCATTGATCCTCTTCATTTAGCAAGCGTTTCGCAATCCAAAGATAATATCCGCACAGTGTTAAATAAAATATTTTTGTGTGCACATTTTTAATAGGGTTCATCGGTGCCGCCCGATACACCGCACTTGGAGCGCAGGATGGCCGCCAGGCGTTGGGTCAGCGGTTCTGTTGGGGACTCCGAGTCGCTGCACGAGGCGGAGGGCACTTTGTTGCCTGGAATTTAAGTAAGGAACTAAACTCTTATTTTTTTGACAGAAGAAATCCCCTTACCATTGCTCACATCCAGGTCTGCAGTGGCATTATCCTTGATGCCGAAATGGAGGCTAACCGGCACAATGTCGTCCTCCTCCTCCAGCAGCAAACTGGAGTAGGAGTGCGTGGTGTTGTCGCTGCGTCCGCCGCCGCCACTGGACGAATTCCTCGAGGATCCTGAATCGTTGTGGGAGTGGGAATGAGTGTGTGAGTGGGGTGTGTGTACAGCCAGGGCCACTGGATCCTGCCCAGCATCGTCTATGGGCAGCTCGAAGTCATCGCCGCTGCTGCTGCTCTCCTCCTCGCCATCCATCACATCCACGTTGTCTATCTCGTCGTCACCCCATCCATTATCCTCCTCGGAGCAGTTGTTGCTGCTCTCGCTGTCGCCATCTGCATCGGGATCCACATCCGCGTCTCCATCTGCATCGCCACCATCGTCGCCATCCACATCTGCTTCCACATCGGAGGCGTGCAGGTCCAGAGCCAGGTCGGGCGATGAAGATTTATTGTAGTTCTCATCGCTGTCGCTGGATGCGGCCACTGGGGGAAATACGATTAATTAACTGCCCGTCACCTTTAACCAGAGTTAACTACATACCGGCCCTCAGTTTGTCCAGGATGAGCGGATAGAATTCCTTGGCCGTGGCATTGTTGGGCTCGTATTGGAGGACTTTATGGTAAATAAATATAAATATTAAATCAAGGATTTCTAATCTATAAATTCCTTTGTAGTAAACAGGACATTTATAATCCCCCTCAAAACAATATAGATAAAATAAAGCTTTCGCCGATATTGCGACATACTTTGGCAGGAAGATTCTTATAATACTCACTCAATTTGCAGTATTTCAATGCCTTTTTGTAGTCCTTCAGCATCACGGCGGACAGGAACTGCAGGAGAAAATATAAAGAACGCACAATACAGTACAGTACCTGGCACACGGAGCACGAAGCACTCGAGCCTCGCACAATATATGTACGTTTAAGGGAAATGCCATCAAATCCTTTTGAATTTTCTCATAACATCGGAACAACAAAAGGCTTATGTGTACATGGTATACCCGCCCGCTTCTGGTCCAATGGCCCACATTGCGGCAGAGGAGGACAGAAAAGTTGACTCTGCTGAAAGTTGAATGCGCTCGAAAGCAATTTATTAGCAATCAATAAGCCCGGCCAAGTGCGCTCGGTGGCGTAATCCCGCTGCCGAAAGGACTTAAACTTAAATCCGCAATCTGCCCTGGCAGCGCAGCAATTTGCATTTGCATAAGTTCTGTTTCGCCTTTGTGCGCTCCTGCCAAGGACCCTTCTTCTTGTTGTGAGGGTTCGGCGAAAAAATAGAGAAAAAGCGAGAAGTGTGCCACGCTTAGATAATGAGTGCCACATAATGGAGGTTATTTATGGAGGAGACCAGCGGGTGCAAGAATTTCATAAATGAGATTATAAGCCTTTTTCAACTTGAAGTAAACTTCTATAGAAAGCTAACTCTTGCTTGATTTGCAGTTTAATTTATCTTATTGTATTAAGTAAACCTTCAACATTTGTCTCAGAAAAAGCCATATTTTTCGCTTCGTTTAACCCCTGATCCCATGGAAATCTAACTATAGCTTGCACTATTTTTATGACCCATTTAGTGGCTTTCTAGTTAAGCTCTTACCTCGGCCAGAAACTCTGTGGGCGCGGATATGCTCTCGTCGGCGTCCGTGTACTCGGACAGGCTCTGGCTGAGGTCCTCGCTGGAGGCGGAAGTCGGCAGGCCGGAAGCGGAAGCTGCGGCTGCGGCAGCAGCTCCGTTCATTATGTTTATGTTGTTTGCCGTGGCCGCACCTGCACCAGCTACTGCACCTGATGTTGTCATGGTTGTGGTGGCACCCGATGCTCCCATTAGGGCATTATCGTTGTCCATGTTCGGCTTGACCGCATAGACGCCATTGCCATTCGATTTGTCCATGTAGAGGAGCTGCAAAATAATGGCTGATTTAATTCCCCCAGGAAATGAGTTTTCTTCCCATACTCACATTTGACATGATTTCTGCCAGCGATAAAAATGTCCAACTAGCAATTGTGTGCTAACTTCAATTTCGCATTTTCATTGGCTTGTCTCTGCAATGGCAATTAGAAAGGGAAATAAATTTAAATTTCAATCGAGGAAAGACTGCTGCAACATCGAGAGTGCCGCATCGATTGCGTTGCTTTCGATTCTTATCCCTAATTGGATTGCCCCACCTTCGACCTTGTGTGTGGGCCAAGTCGTAACCAGAAAATAGACCAAGCTCAGCCACAAAGAGCGTTGGATGTATTCGTTAAATGTTAAATGCCAAATGCTAATTCCACTTCCACTTTTTTTTTTGCGCTCAGGATGAGTGCAGACAGTCGCTTTTCCAAGCCAACCGCGTGAATATATTCAGACGAACTTGGCACTGAAAGGAATTGGGGTATACTAGGGCAGGTATCACACAGGAGTTTATTAATAAGTTCTATGAAAATCAATGTTAAAAGTCTGATATGATAAATGAACAAAGAGATTGGGGGTAATCTTATGGATAACATTGTAAACTTTATTAAATATATAAAACACTGGCTTTCACGCAGAAATCACTTTCAAATATGCAGACAAAAAAATACTAGAATAAAAACTAATAAATATTTTAGAAACACTCATTCAATTTGTTAAATGGCGCCAAAGTACTTTACTCACTCTTTCAAGATTTATTTAGTTCGATTTCAGTGCTAACATTTTGCAAGTACTTCACAAAATTCAATAATGCGGCATGAATTGTGGAAATGGATATGGAAATGGTATGGGTTGAGGAATGAGTAAGGCTTTTCTTTAGCCAACTAGTTGAATGGGCCAACACGACATGCTAACATACGAATTTGCCGGTTGCAAATGAGCAGAATTGTTGGCGTTCCTCCGTTTAATTGGCGAGCGACATGCACCACGCCTCGGGGTATGCAATGAATATTTCGGCTCGGTGCCGGGTTATTTATGCAGCATTTGCAGACAGCTAAGCGTACATGTGTGTGGGTAACAGTGTGTGCCATCTGTCTGCTCCTTTCAATAACCGAAAGCACTTCGCAGTCAAGGACTCGGGGGGACGTCATTAAAAACAATAAATTTGCTTTACTGCCTCGACAGGCGAATGATTTACTTAATGGGCTCCCAGACCCCGGTTTCTGGCTTGCAAAATCAATATCAATAATTGCACATCTCGCCGCGAGCTCAAGCCATAACTGACATGGCAGAAAGATACACGGGAAAATATGGGTTTGACAAGCGTTAATTGGGTGCTCTTTTGGTATAAATAATAATATTATTTATAATGATAAATATTTTTGAGATTTTGGATAAGAAAATTTATGACAGGTGCTCTTTAAGGCTTATTGATAATAGGAATTATGTTTTGAATTCGTAATTTAAATAAAATAAAATATGTATTTCCAATAATAATTAATATATTTTTCATAAAGAGAAGGGTAGTTTTCACAGGAACTTTTTATATATTTTTCTGAGTCCTGTTACCTTCCATATTCTTTTAGTTTTCTGCAGTGCTTCTCTTGTTTACTTGTGCAAAAATGGCCCTTAATTGTATTTTATACTGACTGCATTGAATTCTAATTGCCGGCTGCCCGTCTCTGTCACTGAGTCCCTCTTCTCTCCTCTCCCTTTCTGTGAATCCTTTGTCACTGCAAACAACACGTCAGTCAGTCAATTGTCTGCGATTTGTTTACTCGTCGGTTGATCCCTGCCATTCTTTCGCTTCGTTTTGTTTCTGGCATTTCCAAATGTCAGACATGTCTGGCCCATCCTGTCACGCAACTCTATTGCAGGACCTGCAGCTGGAGCTGTTTATTTCCAATCGAATAACTGTATTTGTTGCTAATTTTGGCCAGGCGACGGACGACACTTGCAAGGTTCGCACATTTTCCAGAGAAAAAGCTTTCCAAAGTACTGCCACTCACCATGTGCCACCGTTCTCATGACAGCTTTAGTTGCCTTTTTATGGGCTTTGGAACTAACTTGTTCAGCGAAGCTCAATTAACACGAGTGGAAAAACTAATTTTAAAATAAGATTAAATACGTTTTCTTCCCACCCGATACAAAAGTTTTTTACCCCTAAGTTGGTAAAGCAGTTACAAACAAAACTTAAGTAAAGTTTCTCGTTTGCCATACGAAAGGCTTTTAAACTTGAGAAACAGAAGCGAGAACAATGATGCTTAAAATTGTATTAAAAACACTTTTGTTTAAACTAATCGCTGGGTTTTCCCTTTGAGAGTTATTTGTGATTTAGGTAAACTTATCAAAGATTTAACTAAGCCTTTGATAGATCGATTTTTGGAAGTTAAGAGAGTAATTATTCTAGAAACTCTTTCCAAACTTCCTTCTTTTAAAGGGTTATTTTTCTAACAACAGCTGCACATTTTCCTATTTTTTCCAGGAATAGTAATAGAAAAACTTTTCCTACGGTGAGACCACAAACACTTGCTCTGGCAAATCATTTTCGGTTTGCATAATTAAAGTGTCTTCTGGCAAATTGAATTTCCCCTTGCAGCTCAGCTTGGTTCACCTTTCCATACCTGCAAAACCAACTCCCCTTTTAGGGTGAACCTAATTTAGAGCCAGCGAACCGGAAAGTTATGTACAAGTCCATGTGTGTACGAGTGCATATGCGTCACGGGGTCACAGGGCAGTAAAGTTGCATAAAAAGCCATTGGCTGCGCCGCAACTGCAATTTCAGTTGTCCAGTTTTGCAAAATGCGACGAATAATTTATAACAAAACACTTAAATGCGACTGCGACTGGCGGATACCAATCCACGACCTAGGCCCATTCGAATGTTTGCCAAATTGCCGGCCAGTTGGGGCTTATTTGAGCCAAAACAACATGCAATATAAAATGTAGTCCGTGGTCCTGTCGCCTGCCAACAACTACTATTACTATATACAAAATAGGGAGGAGGAGCAGAAGCTACCGATCCGAAGGTCCTTGCCATCGGCCAGTCACAACACGAGCCGTTAATGAGTTTCCCATTTAATACATTTTTTAGTCCGCAAACAGTGGCCGGACGAGCCCATCTCATCTGGCCAGGCCCACTACTGCAGAGGGAAAAATAGGTGATGTGATTGGGAAGCCTCTTTTTAAATATTTAAATTAATTTTAAAATAAATTAAGCTCTAAGATATTTATTTATTGGAGTTTGGAGTACAAATTATAGTTATTAAATATCCTTTAAATACGTTTAGTCCTTTTCAAAACCTTCAATTATAGTATATTATTTAATGAATATTTTAGTAATTATTATTTTAATTATAAATATTTTTACAATACTATTTTTTATTCTTTAATCATTTTTAATTTGAGCCTCATTATTATTTATCTATTCTATCCAATTTAAAGTCTACTTTTTCGCTCCGTGGTGTCACAGGGCAAAATTGTTGTCAATAAAAGCCGAATTTATGATAGAGTATGTGAGTATGTATGATAGTATATAGTACCCTGCAGCCAAACGACTTTGCGAACTGTAATAACAATTCGTAGAATATATATGCTGGTGCGCTGCCTTCGGCTACGAAGAGAGTCCAGTCCTTGGAAAGGACATAGACGTGGGCCAAATTGCCCGATTATAATGATCGCCCCAGAAATGTTGTTATCGTTTTCTTTGCCGCTGCAATTACGGTTGATGCTGCTGCTGCTGCACTTTGAGAGGCTGCCAATTGTTGGCCATTTAACTGCTCCCACTCGCTGAACAAATATTATGGCAAAAGTGTTTGCAAAAAGTGCCTATAATACAATTCCCTTGGGGCCCAGGATTCGATTTCTTTGACTGCCGGAATTCACAGTGAAAAATTCAATTGAAAAGTGAAACGAAAAAGCCACAAAAATTCCTGGAAATTGCTAAAATCAATTCCTCTTTATCCGCTTTATATTTTCAATAAGCCTTGACTATTACCCGAAATTATTATTCTCATGAAATTCCAATCAATTGAGTTGACAACTAATAACATAAAAATATGCCAAAAACTTTGAAAAGGCTTTCAGTTTTAGGAAAACTTAAAGCCAGAGTTGGCTTTAAATTTTTTTTCGGTTTAAATACGACCTTACCCGTAGAAAGCCTTTAAATGCAGCCGATGCCAGGCTCATATTTAATAGCTCTCTCTTGGTATTAGAATATTCAAAAGAAAAACTTTTCGTCAGACGGAAAAAACTTTACTGTGGAAAGTTTAATTTTCTGGCACCTCCTTGCCACCCATTCTTCCCATAAAAAAAGCACCCCTTTCCAGGGTTCCAAGGACGGGTTCGTTGTGGTCAATGGCTTTGTATGAATTACAATCGATATTCGGCGGATGGGGTTAGGATATCTATACGGTTGCGGTTTAGATGGCCAGCCAAGCGGCAAATAAGCAATTATGCTCTATGTGTGTTACATATGCATACCTAATACTCACACACACACACACACACTTTTGGCATTCCTTTGAAAGGATGCACTACGAGGCGTATGCGCAATATTGCTTTTAATACCACAAAGCACCGCCTTGACTGTGGATTTGGCCCCCCCAGACAATGCGGCTCTGCCTGGTAATTGTTCGCATTGTATTGCCTTTGGCTTTGTTTGTCGTTGTCGTCCACATATAATACCTAAACAAGAATATATAGTATATATATGGTTATATGTACGTCTGTGGGGTGCTTCATCGGGGACTTTGCGGTGACTGGATGCTTTTTCTCAGCTTTTGCTGACTGACTCGAGACTCGCAGTGCTAATTAAAATTATAGCAACAAGGGGCCAACAAAAACTCGGGCTGGGGTTGGGGTTAAGAAAGAGGGAGACGTTTCCATACCCAGGAGCGGAAGCCGCCGGCTGACACAGAAAGCAAAGCGGAAACACCTGAGTGTCTGCCTGGATGGAATGATGTTTGTGAGCAGCACACACGCTAACAAGTTGCGGCAAAAAAGTATATATATATTGTGTGTATAAAAAAAACCACGCTAAGGTGTCACAAAATAGTACCCTGCTTTTATTTGATGAAAAACTAGCATACTTTTTGGGTATCTTAGTGTCTCAAAAATTACCTTTTAAAAGGAACTTATTAATTAAGAAAATTTCAAATTATACATATTAATGAGATTAAAATAAAAAAAATTCTTAGCTGATTAACCTTCTGTTGTAGATATTTTTCAGGAAAAGTTATCAATTCGCTTATCTCTGAATTTTAATCACTAGTTTTAATATTTCCCAATACCATTTCCATTAAATAAATATTTATTCCATTAGTTTCACAAGTCATATATACCCCTTACATTTCGCATTACTGAGTACACAGTACACACACTCGTACGAGTGTAGGCCAAGCTTTGACAACTTGAAATATTTATGAGTGCCCGCCAACTCGACCCAAAGACGCTGGTGACAAGCCAAGAAGAGCTGAAACAGAAGCCAGTGCAACACAAAAAGTACTATTCATGCTATACAAATGCACATACATTATATTAAATTTCATATAAAGAACTGAACTAAAACTGAAAGGCTTTAAAGTAGAAATGTTTCAAGAACCTACAAATATTGTTCCTTACAAAACAATAGGGAAATTGTTAAAACATTATTTATTATTAAAATTAGAGACCATTTTTAAACCATCCCTTAATTTTCAAAAATATTTTTAAGACTCTTGAATACTAATTTAACTATAATTATTAAATGGAAAACTTTTTATTAAATTGTACTGTGCCTTTAAACTATTATTTGTATTAAATACGCAGGAAAATATATTCTTGGCTCTGCACTTTGTAAATACATTTAAATTTTAATTAAAATAATGTTCCTCTAATTCTTGCTCAGCATTTCACATAAATCGTTTGGGAATTGAGGAGGTTAAACCCGCGTGGCCGAGGTGCGAATGTGAAGGGGCCTCGAGTTGATCGTTTAGAACATCATTAAAAATGTGCCGCCCGGCTGAAAGTTTCAAGTACTCGGCGGCACTCGGTGCTAGTGTGGCAACCTTTGCCGCTTTCGAGTGGTGCAAATAAATAATTAAAATTTGAAAAAATCTCGACCAGAGGAGCACACACAAAAGTCGCGCCAAGGACGAAGCTTAATGCGTGGCAGAGCAGGTGAAAAATCTGCCATAAATTTCATGAGCCTGCTGACAGGCAGAAGGACCTGGCCTACCTTCAATTATTTACGAGCGGCGTCTGTGCTGGTTAATGCATCTCCGGCTGCTGCTGCTGCTGGATTTTTGCTTTTGCCGTTTCCGTTTCCGCTTCTGAGCTGCGGTGCCCAACAAGTCCCAGGATTAATTAGCGTCTGGTCCCCGGACTTTCGCCGAATCAAAGATTCAGTGGGTGAGGGGATACTAATTAAATGTGGGCGCGCGTGTGTGTTTTCCCCGGGCTTCTTCTACGCAGTGGAAGCTGGAAAAGTGCCTGCAAGAGTGTCCTTTTTGCGTAGCTGCCTGCACACAACAACACCGTCTCACAGGTCCTTCGATTTCGGTTGCACGATTGTCGTTTGGACTGCACACACTTTGTGTTTGTATTTATTTGCAAATATTTAACTTGAAGAACTTTGAATACTTTGTTTTTGCAGTGCGTAAAGTGGTAACGTTTTTATTTTCCCTTCTGTGAAATGAATTCGTTCCGCCTTTTTGCGTCGCAGTTTCGCTTAATTAACAGAGTCGACGACTGAACGAAATGTCCTTTTATACACACTTGTTCGCTTTTACCTTGTCCAAGCGAGAGCTTTTGCTTCTCTTCAGACAGCTTGCTCTCTTTGTTAGTTAGCTGCTCTCTCTGGATGGTTTGGCAATACTCTATTTTTTACTATACGGAAGAGTATTTATAAATATTATTATATTTATATTTTTATTTAGTAGAAAAACTACAACAATTTTTACATATCTGTACACAAATATTTTTTCTAATAAAAAAATATTTTAAATTGTAAATATATAAATTTGAATATATATTTTTTTAACTTCCCAAACCTTATTCCTTGCACCTGCGTAAAAGCTTGACTCTCTCAAAGCTTTGCTCTCTTACAATGCCTCTTTTTTGCTCTCTCATTTGGTTACAGCATTTACAGAGCTAGGGAAGCAAAACAAACAACACAACAGAGAGTAGCAAAAGAGGAGCACATAGTAGCAGAGAGAAGCAAAATAAGAGGTAAAGGAAATAAACCAGACAGCAAGCCGAAATTTGTATACCCTTACAGTTCGCAATTAGAAGATTGAATTTAAAATCGTCTAAACTAAACCAAAAATGCATACATTTTATTTCGAAAAAGGTTTCTGTGTTGAATATTTTAATAGCCAATGGAAAGGGTATCAAATATAAAAAGCGGAACCGCTAGGAGTCGGAAATGGTGCAGGCCAGAGACTGATGGCCGACTGCTTGTGGCCATGTTGGCTGTCATTCGTCTGTATGGGTGTCCATGTAACCGAGCAGATGGCAAATGGCTGCCGAAAGGATGCAAAGGACAAAAGATGCGAGTCAGCTGGGAAAAATACTACGCATCGGCCATCGGGAGCCGAGCAGAGCGGAGCGAGATATATTTTTGCGGCCCATTGAGTGTGAATTAAGAGATGCCGGCTTAGTGCGAATCCTTGCTGTGTCTCTACTATATGTATGGGGGTGTGAATCTGATGCATCCTGCATGTTCGCCCTCGAGCGCCGGATGTTGGTGGCAGGACAGGCGGGATGCGTTGTGAGGCTTCTCCATTTCGCATTTCACATTTTGCATTTCAGCAATTTTATGGCTCACAAACAGAATTGGCCTCGTATTGGTGGGGAAGTCAACAGCGATATGCTCTTTTAATCCGAATATTAAATATGGCGACAAGCCACTCAAGGGCTTGGGTGGGTGGTTCCAAGGATATAAGTTCAGGAGGGTTCAGGACAGATTCACGCTGTAAACAAACGGTTAGCTGAGATTTTTTTGTCAACAAAAAATATTTGTTCTTGGTTTTTTTTAAGAATATTGATTAGAATGGGGCTTATTTTCTAGAGAATAATTTTTAATTTATTAAAAGAAATAATTGGAGTTGCCACTAGGTATGTAGATACATATAAACGAATATCGATTAGACAAATTATATGTGATATAGACTTATATATAAACATATAATTAACTCTTTATATTTATATGGTTTTCCAAAAAACAAAAATTATTGCAATTAGCGTTAACATTTTAATCCAACTTTCAACACAATATTGATATATTGATTTGTAGTTTCCACTGACTGGAAAAGTATACAGACATCTTTATTAAATTTGTATTTAATAATTTACCTTTCCATTTAATATTTCCCCTCTTTAATCAGCCATTAAGAGATTTAAAAAGGAATACCTTTTCAAAGCTCGTTACCATTTTTTCTGCTTTCATAAACGTTTTTAATTTAAGCATAAAATATTTCTCTTTGAGCTATTAATCCTTTGGGGGGGCCATTTCAGTGCCAGCACAAAAGTATGCTACAAACAGGACACTTTTTTCCATATTTTCACTTTTGCCATTTCCCTTTGCTATCATTTAAAACGACGAGCAGCGCTGCCCGGAAAATTCGCTCCAGTCAGCGGCTCTTCATGAATGCAAACTTGCATTTGTTTCCCAGAGAGAAATAAAAGGGAAATTTACGTTGGCAGTTGCAATCCCATTTTGCGTGTTGCCGGGGATTCCGCACGATTTCCTGTTTGCCACGGACGCCACCCCAACGACCTCCCACAATTTCCCGCACATTTTCCGACGCCTTTGCACGTGCCAAATGAAAACAAGTTTCCACTCTGCTTATATGTAAAAAATTTATTGCGTTTAACTTTTTCTGAGGGTTTTCTGGGGGATCGAGTGAAGAATGAATGAACGAGTTTTACATGCTTAACGGCATGCCAAAAGGTGTGGGGGCTCTTAGCGATAAATGGTCATGTATCCTAGATGATATCCTTAAATGAATCGAATATTCGTTGGTATCGACTTAGGACCTAGGCTTATCAGCTAGCGATATGTTTGATTTGGTTGCTTGCCATCGTTTTATGAAATGTACAATTAGATGCCGAAACCGCAGACTAAATCTACAGATAATACAAATAACTTCGATTTTAAACTGAAAGTAGCTTCACAGAGATTTAAAAACTTTAATTTTTATAATTTACTTTTTTAAATCTCCAAAACCAACCCTCAAGTTCACCTTCGAAAGGCTTAAGACTAAATATTAGAATAGCGATAACTAGTTCATACTCATTTCATCCTTCCAAAGGGACAATGTTCAGGGGCTTTCGTTGTCAATAAGTGGGTGGGGATACAAATTCCCTACTGATTCCCTCAATATTTATACGAAATCCATCCCGAAAAAGGACTTAAAATCTATATGTGAATATCCTTTCAAATCTTTCGATTTCGATTTCTGTGTCGTTCAGCAGTTCATGTAGTTGGGCGTCGTCTCTGTGTCTGCCTCAGCCTTGGCGGTGTCCTTCTCCGGTGGAATATCGCCCACATTCTGGTAGACCTCCGCCTGGACCTCGATGCTGCCAACCTGGGGACATGGCACTGGGATCTGCTTGGGCTTGAAGTAGCTGCAGCCGCTGGTGGAGTGGCTCTTGGTCAGCTTGCCGTAGATGATGTTGGAGCGCTCGTTCAGCTTGATGGGCTGCAGGGTGACTCCGTTCTGGTTCTGGTAGTGTTGTTGTTGTTGTTGCGTCTCCGCCTGCTCCTTGGCCTCCATGATGGTGTTCAGGTAGTTGCTGCTCTGTGAGCTGGCCAGTGGTTGGCTGCCGTAAACAGGGATGTTCGAGGGGAACATCTGGTAGTGCTCTGATCCCGTAGGGCTGGTGGGCGTGTTCAACCGCTGGCAACTGGACATGGGAGAGGGAAACACGATCTGATGACGCTCATCCCCGGGCGTGGAGCTTGGCGTGAAGACGGGTCTGGGTGGCGGCGGAACCAAATAGTTGTCCATCATGCGGCAGTGCGGCGGGAATCCTCGCCGCTCCTCGTGATCCGAATGAGTGCCGGAATCTCCGAGAGAGGCGCCGCTGCAGTTGCTGCCGGTGCTTAGCCTTCCCGAGGACGAACTTGAACTGGAAACGCTCTGCAGGCTTAGTGAGCTGATAGGCCTGCCCGCTCCCACACCCGTGGATACTCCGCCGCCGGACTTGAAGCTGCAGCTAGTGGCTATCGAGGACTTGGTCTCGTCCAGCAGGCTGTCGTTGCCCTGCTGCTGGGGCTTGCCGCGCGAGAAGAACTTCTTGAAGCGCTCGAAGGGCGTCTCTCGCTTCAGATGCGTTTTCACCTGCTCCTGAATCCGCTCGTACTCCCGGCGCAGCTGATCGATCTGGTCCTGCTTCTCGCGGAAGCTCTGCTGGACGTCGTTGCGGTGCTTCCAGCGCTCCACCAGCAGCTCCACATCCCTGATGGACAGGACATTGTTCTTGAAGTCGTGCATAATCTCGGCCAGCTCGTCGTCGGCATTCGAGCGACTGTTACTGGCGGCGGAGGCATCACTAGCACTCCTCTTCAGGGTGCCATAGCCGGGTTGTTTAGTGGTGCAACGGCTCAATCGCAGGGGCTCCTCCACAGGCCGATTCGAGGGCTGGAACAGATAATTTCCATCGTCCTGGACCACCGGAACATTCGAGGGCTGTAGCACGTAATCATTGCCCAGTTGGTTCTCCAGGAGCTGTGAGCACTCCTGGCTGAATTTGTCTGTCTGATACAGGGGAGCCGCATCCACTTCGTCCAGGGATCTGACCTGCTCCTTGCTCAGCTGATTCTGCTCCTTGGACTGGTAGTAGGGTGGCTCATTGATCCTCAGCTCGTTGGTAGTCTGCTCGGGTCCTGGCTGGGAGTTAGCCTCCGGGAGCTTCTTCTCCGACTCCACTTTCTTTTCAGCCACGGAAGTCTGTAGATTCTCGTCCTCCGTCTCCACGCTGATGTAGTTGAGGTTCGAGATGGCCATGGTCTCTGTTTTGGGCCTAACTTCCGGTGTGTTCTCCCGCTCCGATCCGCTGGACATCTCCATGTACTCCGCCGTGGGCAGTTGCTTTGGTGGCTTCTGCGTTTTACCCTTTCCCGGCTGGGCCTCGATGACCACATTGGGACTGGAACTACTGGGCTTGGGGCTGATCTCCCCTTGGCCCGGATTCACGCCCTTGAAGTAGTGGTACATGGTGGTCAGTTCGTGGAACTCGGCGAAGCTCACAATGTTCTGGGCCAACTTGTGGTGGCCCTCCTGCTCGGCCAGCTCCGCTGGAGTGCGTCCAGCGCAGTTCCTCACGCCGCAGGCTGTGTCGCCACCAGGACACTCCATCAGCTGGATGCAGAGTCGATTGAGACCCCATCTGGCCGCAAAGTGGAGCAGGGTGGGATACTCCTCCGGACTGGACTCCAGGCGGCTGAAGAAGTGATGCTGGCGGTCGTTGTTACCACCGCTCAGCAGGTGGAAATTGGGCGGCATATTCCGCTGGAAGCACTGCAGCAGATGTTGATCCAAGGCATCCCTTTCCACGGGTCCAATGCCTAGGGCATGGCACATAAACTCAATCGGCGAATCCTCAATCCGCAGCAGCTGCTCCAGCTCCCTCAGGCGACTCTCGCACTTGATGGGCCTCGCTCCCAGGCTCTTTCCATTCTTCTCGATCCGGATTTCGATCATTGTGGAGATCTCCATGCAGGCCTCCGGAATGGAGAACTGCAGCGTGTAGGGATTGCGGCACTTGAAGTTGCGCAACTCGATCAGTTCGCCGGACTTCTCCACCAGCAGCTTAAGGGTGTCATTTTTCTCCAAGGCCTCCGCTAGCAGGGCCACTACCTTGTTCTGGCCCAGCTTCACCTTCTTGGGCAGCACAGTGAATCCCTCTGTGCAGCTGGAGAAGCTGCGCGATAGACCACCGCCGCCCGAGGAGGCTCCAGAGGAGCTATCCTGGCACGGCGGTCGCTGACACAGCGCTCTTCCTAGGATGTCGGTGGCAATGCCCAGGATATTGCTAATCTGCACCTGGTCGTTGTCCCTGACCACGCAGCGCCGCCACTTGTAGTAACTGGGCAGCGCCGATTTGTGCATCTCCTTGACCTTATCCTCGCCCACGTCCAGCAGGATGGCCAGGACTTTTTCCACGCGTATAATCGCCGAGAGCTGGGTCATCAGGAAGCTGTGCGGCAGGGCCAGCAGAGCGGGACACAGGATCACGATCTGCAAGGCGGTGCTCTGGTACTTGTGGGCGATCTCCTCGCTGAAGGGACCATCGTCAATTTTGATGTGCAGAAAACTGGAGAGGAAAAGGGGAGGATTTTTTAAATTAAAATAAATATTTGGAATATTACTTTATGATATTTTAATATTTTTCGATTTTTATATAAAGACTAGTTGGATCTTCAAGCGGTTAACTAAGGAATTATATACTTGAAATTATTTTGTTAAGTATTTAACGATGCTTGGAACTAATACTATAATTAATAAATAACTTGTGACGTGAAAAGCAGAATCTATTTATTATATTTAACATCTTATTACAATTTCTTTTTAAAACTTTACTAACTTGATGTTAAAAAAACGTTGAGCAAATTCCGCGGAAATGGAAAGTGCAACACGCTTGCAATGAAATTTCTCATTTGTATTCAGAAAATAACAAAAAATGAATATGTAAAAATGTTAAATAAGTACTTGGAATTCTACTTAAGTCACGCTAATATCTTGTAATTATATTTTTTGCATATTTGCCTGGGTTCTAGAATTTAAACAAGTAAGTTTAATGGCTTGCACGCTCTTTCAACATAACGTATGTTTTTTTTAATTAGGCCAGACATCCGGTAATTAATTTATATACAATTATTTCTCACTATTAAAATTAAGATCTAGTTAACTTCACAGTTTTTTAGTCATTAAAAACATAGATGTATACTAACTTGAATGGCTTCCGTCCGCGCTGCTTGGTGATCTTGTCGAAGTGGTTCTTCAGGAAGGTGGCTCGCAGATAGGCCCGCTCGCTGTGCTTGGCTGTGATGATCAGGATGTCGTCCATGTTGTAACCCAATCCCATACACCCGGATGCACTCGCTCCACTGGCGTTGTTCACGTTGCCGCAGTTGTCTGCAAAATGAAACAAGAAACAAATCGAGTCAGTAAAAAATGCCACAAAAACTCCGGAGACTTTGGAGGAGTTGCTGATAAGCCTGCCAGGCACTGGCCCAAGGCGACCCCCGTGTGTAATCTCTCCTTCCAAGTCCTATATATACACATATAAAGTATTTCAGTATTTCAGTGATTCGTATTCAGTGTGTGTCTGCGATAAATAATGTGTTTACTTAGGATTTGACCTGCGTGATTTGTGGCCTCTTCAAATAGTTCCTACATTTGCTTGACTTTCCTGCGGGGAATTTGACTTTTTTAGGGATCTTTAAGCGCCGCAAATGTGCGATAATTGCAATCAAGGACTTGTGTCACCTGAATAGGAAAGGAATGCATCCTTATCTTTCTTTAAAGTCAGGTCTGAGAAAAAAGATTTAATTGATAAAATGATTTTTACCTCACTGAAAGTGTGGGAGAAGTTGAAAAGGTTTATTTTTGAAGAAAAAAAATATTTTGACTGATGAGATTCTGGCTTTATATTTTGTAACCTTTTGCTAAAATATTCCTAAGAGATTGAAGGATGATTATTATTCTCTTCTACTCCTTTGTTATGTATTTACACAAATAATTAATTTAAAAATTAAAAATCTTCAGTATAACAATATTATTTTACGAAAACTTCTTCACATGTCAAGATATTTCTTTAACATTTCCACACATTTCACACTCACTCCAATATGTTTAATCCCAAAATCCAATATTTGTATAATGGTGTTGTAAGATTTTTTAAAAACTTTTCCTATGGAATTTAAAGATTATGCTAGGAATCCCTTGCACTTTCCACACTCGCCCACATTCCGCTGTGACACTCACTTGGCGACTGTCCGAAAGATTCATAGTTGGATTTGGATTTTAGTGAAACGAAAACAAAAGATTTCAAGATTGAAACCAAATAAAACAGCATAAATTTCGGAACTTATTGTTAGAAGAGTGGACATTTTTCCGATTTTAGCCAAATAAATTAGGTTGGACTAATCAGTTCCCATTTTCCTAGGCAGCCGCCTCAGGTTGCCTCATAAATTCAGTCACGTTTTGAGCATTTAAATAAATCTCTCTTTGGAGCAAAAACACACAGATACACAGATACTCGCACTGACAGATGCAGATACAAACGGCAGAAGAAGATGCGTTGGGAAGTGGAGACGAAGCGATGCTATCTCCTGGCCAAACCGAAATCCACTGTTGCATTTGCCAGAATCTGAACTTCCTGACACCCACAAATGGCGGCGATGTCAGCAGAATAACACTTGGAGAAAAACTCATCAAGGAAAATGATTTACGATTGCTTACTTTTTAAATAAATTCAGGACTAAAAACTTTGAAATGAAACCAAGACAAGTTGGTATAAATAAAGTTGAAATTAAGTAATTCCTTCTTGGAAATTGATTCTAGAAAATATTACCTAAAATTTAAAGGTTTTTTTTATTCTTAAGTAAGCGAGAAACCTTAGTATTTAAATTAAGTAAACCTCATTTATTCAACGTTAAATAAATATTTTGTATTAAAATTATTTCTTCCTTTTATACATATATTTTTTCCCAGTGTCTTTCTATCTTGGGCCTTCCTTATTTTCGCTCTCTTCTTCCTGTCGCCTGTTACGCTTTGCGCTTCTCTGTCTTTTCCTCATTATAAGGCAGCAGCAGCCATAAGGAACTCAACTTTTGCTCGATGCCTACTTTTTAATATACAAACACAAATCTTATAGGGGGAAGCTCTTGCTTTGTTCCACTTCTGCCTTTTTTTTGTTGTATGAAAAAATATATTGTCAAATTTAATTTGATGCATTCGAAAACAGAACCCTTGACGACATAATTAAGTGGAACTCTGGGTAGTTTCCGAAAGCTTTGCTTTGGCCCTCCTTTTCTGTGATTAATTACTGTGACCGAATAAAAGTTTGTCCTGTTTGTTAACACTGAGAAAAGGAGGGGTTGATTGAAGGTTTTTAAAACTAAGTATTTATTAATTAGGTAAGAATTATTCTGAGCTTAACAAATGTAGTTAACAGGTAAAGTCAAGTCAAGTAAAGCAAAAAAATATAAAGAAATGTTTGGAATTTAATAAAGATTTTTGAAGTTCTAATATAAAACATATTTAGTATTTTTTATGAGTGTCTAATATGTAGAAAAAATGAAGCATTTATATTTATTCAAGAAATAATTTATGCAGAGTTGAAGGAAAAATGTTTAAAATTGTTTAATTCTTGGTAAACAATTTCTAAATATTTTCTTTGTTATTTTAAAATAAAAATGTAACGAATCCCCTATAATTTATTTTTTAACCAACTGTTTATTTTTTTTTTAGCTTCAAACTTCAAGGTTTTCTTGAACATTTCAAACCCATAAATATTTATACATTTTCTGGAAGTGCAATTCTATATTTTGGGGTAAATTTTCTGATCCTGCACATTCGGCAGCTCTTTTCGACCGACTTTTGCCTTAATGGCTTTTGTTTCGCTTCAGTTTTGCAAACTTTGATTTTGTGACGGAGGCTGGGAGTAGGCTGTCGTTGCGGCTGCATTGAAATTTATTTCTCAATTACATGGCAGACGACAGTTTTGCGACAGCGACATCGCGGCTGTTGAAAATTTGCACAGAGAAATCAAGTGAGGCACCAAGAAAGGGGGAAAAAGCGCAGTTTGACATTGAGTTGCATATACATTTTAGCTGGCTGAGTGCGGGAACATCTGGTAATTGTTAAATACTCCTTCGGCGAAAGACAAAATGCCCTCCTTTGTTCGGTGGAATATCTTTGTGCTTTCGGCTGTGATCGATCACAATTTAATGGACCTCGTATCTCTGCATCTCCAAGGGAACTCACTCATTTCCATGTCCACATAGTCCTCCTCCTGCCCGCCATTCCTTCTGCCCGAAACGCAGCTAAAGAGTCGCATTTTCGATTACAATTTCGTTTTGCGTATTTTTCTTGTACGAAATTCCCAAAAGAATTTTCTCAATAAAAAAACAAATACAATCATACACAATGTTTTAATTGTTACGCGCCGCGAACAGACTCGAACATTGCGCTAATTGTCGTCGCAGCATCCACATTTCGAATGGAACTGAACCGAGTCCACAATCCGACCCACCGCAAATCCGCAGCTGCCTAGGATTACGACTTAATTAATTGATTAAAACTAACGCTTTTAAGAGAGACGACTGGGCAGCTCTCGCTGGCATCTAATCTGGTTTGAATCAGTTAAAAAATAGTTAAAGGGGTTTGAGAGGAGATTAAGTTGTCACAAGATAAGGAGGATTTTTGGCGATTTTATTAAAGATTTTCTTTGATCTTTAGTGAGATTATGGATGGGTTTTTATGGGATTTATAAAGGAGACTTAGTATAAATAAAATACTAATTTTCGAACTTATTTCCTCTTTAGAATATTTTAGTTTTGACTGCCTATTCTAAGGAGATATTTAACTATAAAAAAACTTTAGAGGTTTGCATAAGTTTTTGTGACTTTTCTGCCCTTCCAAGAAGCCCGATCTCCCAATTTCCCAGTAGATGCTCATAAAACAAGAGCCCCCATATATAAATATTCCCAAATAATTCATCAAAAATGTTCTTATAAGTGAATTTAGCTTATGGTCGCTTGATTTTTATGACAATGTGTGGAGTGGGTAAAATGCAGAGGGGATATTGAAATGGCCACACATTTTCTTTTATTTCTTTTGGAAAAAAAAAACAATTTGAATAAATGCCAACAGATGATGGTGACACTCTTTGTATTTTTTGTATATTTTTTGTTTGTGTTTTAGCAAGAGACATAAATCAACGAAAGGCGAACAGAAAAATATAAATGCGGGATTAAATGGACTGCGAGGCAGTCATGAGCTAAGGCAGGCCCGGACGACACACAAATTAACCCTCTTTCCCCCCCAAAAAAATCAACAACAAACAAGTCACTGTGTATATGTGTATATACCCATGTTGTGCAGAATGTGCGTGTGTGCCCAACAATTATCATTTAATTATGTCAACTGTAACTTAATTATGCGCATATATATCTTTTAATTTGAGGTTTGGTTAATTGTCGACTTCCTTATGAGATTGCAGCAAGAATTCCATACCAAATTGAGTTGAGCAAAAATCTGTGATAAATCCTTTCTCACACTAAACTCTGGAGTAACCCAAATTCTCGAGTTCCCCAGAGAGAACGCTGGCAGAGAATTGTATTAATTTAGATTTAGTTTGCACTAGGCATAAATCATAAATGATTTAAATTGTTTCAGTTCTAGTTTCCACGCCCCTCGTCCGGGGGCCCCCAGGTTCGTTAAATGGAAATTGCTGTTCTCATTGTCTCTCTCTCTCTCTGAATCTCTGTGTGAGAATGTGTGAGAATCCCTGACAGCTGGACACCAGGGGGAAAACTATGCTAGATGGGAATGGAAATGGTAATGGTACTGGTAATGGGGATGGTCAGTCCCAACGATTATAAATGACATTGCATTTGATTTGGTTTTCTGGCTGTGAATATGCCTGCATTCTGGGTTTTTGCGTTTTGAGTTCGTGAGAGGTCATGTTCGGAATAATGACAGCCCTGGGCAGCTTCTTGGCTAATTGAAAGATGTGATCAAACAATTGGACTAAAATTGGAATACATTTGCACTTAAAATATAGTGAAAGATGTGGCAGGTATAGAGAGGTATTTACTGTGAATTATCAGTGAATATAAGCATATTTAAAGAAATAAAACCAGAAAATTTTAATAAACAAGATACATAATTTAGCTATAGTCTTAAGAGACCCCTTGAACTTAGCTCCCCAAATATCTATCCACACCATTATCCGACTTTCCAAGAACACCACTCCATAAAGTACAGCCCGATGACCCAGTAAATGAAGAAATTTATATTCTCATTGAAACGTTCTAATAATGAAAACATTTAAAAACACATCATAAAATGTGTTGCATCGGGAACTCTATGCATTTTTTCCCTTGGTGGAATTTCCCGCTAAAAGCAAACATAAACATCGTTTTGAAATTTCACTTTCAGCCCTAAATAGCGAAAAACTACACAACTCCGCCGACTACAAGAACAAAAAAATGAGGCATCGAACCGTTTTCCAAGCCATAAACATAAGGAAAACAAATACTAAAGAAGGCTGGGGGAGTGGGAGTCGAAGGGTGGGAGTGTTTTCAGCATTTTCACGCTGCGTGCCGCGTCATGGAAAATGAAGTCAAGGCATTCAGTATATCCCTCCGTCCCTCCAGAATATATAGATTTTCAGAAGGGAGAGTAGGATATAAATGCAATCAAATGCAGCAAACAAGTGAAATAAACCGAAGGAAGTTCATAAAATGCAAACAAGTATGCATAAAATGCATTTAGTTGGATTCTTAGACGGCGGCCCGTCTTGCCTTGACATAAGCCAAGTTCAGAATAATGCATAATGCATTTTAATGCAGTTTTTACTGAATTGTAAACAACTAAGGAGGTCCCAGCAGCAGAAGGAGTTGCTGCCCCCTCCTACCAACCGCTCCTCTCTGATGTTATTTTTGACGGTTTTGACATTAATGTTTTGTTATATCTCCGCACACATGTTCCCCTATAAAGACACAACTCTTTTAGTTTTTTTTTACCCATCTATAAATATATAGTATATAAGGCATATATAGCTTCTGCTGAGAATTCGTGGTATTGGGGCATTGAGTAATTGTGCAGCAGGTGTCAAATGTCTTTGCTCATCCGTCAAGATCAACCCGAAACTGTAATTTCTCAACGAAAATATTAAAATTCGTGTTAAACTCGGCATTTGTGGTCTTAATAAAGGGGGGAAATTCCAATACCCAAGATCCCACCCCAGCGTCGACTCTATGAAAGTTGATTAACGCCCGCCCCAGTTGGAAAAGCGACAACTTTGTCAAACACTCCATCAAACACACATCTCAGCGGTGTGTGTGTGTGTTATTTTTTACGTTTCTAATTTATTCGTTGCATTTTCCGGGGGAGGGGAACGCCCCTTACCCACTCTCTCTAGTGGTATTTATGTCATTCTGGCAGTGATTCCACTGATCTATGCATTCTGTGTGCCAATAAATGTCGCCATAAATTTCAGCCCCAACATTTCACGCATCACAAAAGGCGGCTCCTAATATAGTCATAAATATTTTGTTGGCCAATTTAAAACAATGCACACATCGTTGCTTCTGGTTTAAACTCTTTGCAGTGAGAGTAGGAGTCCAGGAAATGTTTCTATGGGGAAAGTCTTTCAGGGAAAGTGTTGGGGAAAATGGAGAGGATTTTAAGGGTTTTTAAGAATTTTTTTATTCGATTTTAAAGATAAAGAGACGGAGTATCTATCGTTTTAGGAAACTTAAAAACGAAAAATGTACAAAATATTTTTAAACATTAATATTGTATTGAAATTAGCATTTAAAATGAACTTTACTTATTTAAATTATTTAAAATGGTATGTTGGCATCTGTTAAATTTTTTAAGTATGTAATTCTTTTTCTTAGTTTTTTTGAGTATAAAAAGACGTTATAATAATTTTCACACTGTCTTTGTGTTTTTTAAAACAAAAAACCCAAAAAAAAAAACTACCCAAAAATATAAAAACTTTCCCAATTAAACAACAAAACCCATCAAGGTTAATAGGCGTGAGTAAAAACACTCGAGTAAATCAATCCCAATGAATATAAAAATCCACAGGGCCCGCATTTTGTTCGCTAGTGTAGCGTAAAACACTTCTTCTTCGTTATTTTTTTTTTTATGGCAAACATACAAAAATCAAGCGAAAAAAGCGAGGAAAATACAACGACGATGATAACTTGACAATAATCAAGTCAAATTTTTCGTTTCCGTTTAATAAACAAGAGCGCGGGAGTGAGAGCGAGGAAGGGCGGCGGGGGAGTGGGGCGAATGGCCAGTGGACAGCGAGTGGAAGCGAGAGGGCAAGCGCCTCCATATGTGTTGCTTTTGTTGTTTCCTGCTGCATGCAATTTATGCTGCAAGCGTCGACTGCGCAGCACTCGCACGCACACATGGGCAGCCTTCTATGAGGGATTTCCGGTGCGTGTGTCGCTGTCGCAGGCGCGCTGTCAGCGTCGCAGCGCAGTCGCTGTCAGCGTGAACTGCACTGGGAGAAAGTATTAACACTACCAAATAAATCTTGAATATAAAAAATTGAATAAAAATATGTTTATTAGGCATCATCTTAATATTTACGAATATTTGAATAACATATTTGAATTCTTTAGAAAAATCTAATTAGTACCAGGAATATTTACTATAATTTCTTCAAGTGTTTGTTGTTTTCTTGCATGTGCGCCTGCGCGTTGTTTTCGCAGCGCCAACTGCAAATTGTACGTTACTTTCTGCAAAAGTCTGTTGTTATTGTTATTATTGTCTGGGGCGGACATATGTGTGTTTGTATGGTATTTATGTTGTGGAGCGGCACCTGCTGCCCTTCACCTCCCCCGCAGAACTTCTCCCTTCGGACATACGCCGCCCCTTTGGTAGCGATCCGCGACTGTTGCTCAGCATTAACATCACGCACAGCCCTTTTCAATTCGGTTTATAATTGCTGTTTGCTTATTTGCTATTTTTAAAATGCACAGCACAGCCAAGGAAGAGAGGTACCAACCAGTACGAGCACGAGTACATCCAGAAATATGAGTATTTTTTGAAGCCTAGAAGGGCACGCGCTATCCCCCCCTTGATGTTTTAAACTCTTCATGCATCTGTGTTTTTCTTTTTGGAGAAGCTGCCCTTTTGCTTGTTTCCCCCTTAATTTCCCGCTTTTTGTGTCTGGCTTGGGATTTTCCGTTCCCTGGTTTTTTGTGTGTGTTTTAATTAGAAAAATAAAGAATAGGGGAGCAGGGAACCGAGTCTAGACGGTTTTAAGCGGAAACTCAATCTGTGCTCTATTTTCGAAGCCGTGTCCCTCATATTTTTCCAACACGTGCTGCTGTCTGAGTTGGGTTTATCAAAAAATATAAAGGAAATTGAAATATAAAAGCAAAATGCGTATACGGAAATTGCTTGTAAAACCTCCTTTATTAAGGAGGGGAAAATTGCATATTGGAAAAGCTAATTCCTTTATCCTTTAGTCACGTACAAGGAAATCTCACAAAATATCCTTCAATTACCATTTCGAGGGTTTTTTAAGGTACACCCCCTCTTGAGGAACCCTTTCTCTTTGTTCAATCTCTTTTTCAGTTCATTGTCTGCATTTTAAGTGCTGTCACTTTGAAGATTCCGCTCTTCTAGAGTTTTTTTTTTTTTGATTTTCCTGCTTGGATTTTGTAATTGATTTTCACTGTATTTTTTGTTTCAAAATGTATCCAAGAGATAAACTGCTACTCACCGCAGCAGAACGTCTCCATTTCAATGTCTTCGACTTTCAGCAACATGTTGTTATTAATTTCGAAACACTGCACCAGAAATTCAGATCATTATCAATAGAGTTATTCTTCGTTTTTGGTAGTTTCTATATTTTAATGACGTTCTAAAATTTTTGTTTTGTACACTGCGCATGCGCAACGCTTGGAGCGTCAAGTAGCCACAGTCCTTCAACTTCGACTGGCAAAAGCTCGACTCTTAACTTGGCTTCTACCGATTTTTCACCGAGTGCCAAGAATATCAATTAGTTGGCTCTCTCTCTCAGTATTTCTTTCTACCTCTCTGTCTCTTTGGGTGCACTGTGAGATTATAAAATAATAAGAGTCAACGTTTTGTTTTTGTACGTGCTCGTGACGTTTAATCAACGCATTGTCCATTTTAAATGAGCTCTGCCCCCCCCGGGAACGCCTCCCGCGGACGACTATAAACGGAGTTATGGCATTTTAAGCGATCAACAGATCTCCAATTGTCTTTAACAACTCTCCCATCCACCCTCGATAAGGGGTTCCCTAACAGTTAGGAGCCAGGCCGAAGCTTGTAAACAAATAAAAATTATATTTTTATTTACTGCCATTTAAATGGCAGCAGCAGAAGCAAAAACTCCAGACAAGGGACAGCCGCAATAACAGCAATAAAATATGAAATAATCATTAAATTTAATGCGGCGAGAAATATTTTTGTAAATTCCAAAAAGCTAAGCAGAAAGATGGCGAGCCGAGATTAAAGTCTGGCAGGTTAATGGTATATAAATCTTTAAGGGGAATAAAGAAATAAATTATATACAATATTTACTACAAAAAAATATATGATAAAGATCCACTTATACTACCAAATTTAATAAATATATATTTTAAGAAATATATAGAACAATAATTCGATTCAACCCTTGACCATTTAGACTTCTATAGTTTTCCTTTAGTCTTAAACAAATATTAAATATTATATATTATGTCTTTGAGACTTTATTTTGTTATCTTCCCAGGATCCAGCATAATTATTTCTTCACATTATCACAAGTTTTTTTTTTACAAATAGTCACGGACAAAAATCAACCAAACAAAAAGTGAAAAAAAGGAAACCTCCAGCAAATCAAAAACGTGAGCAAAATTCAAGTATTATAATTTATTTTTGGTAGAGAAGACATTGTTATTATCCTACCAAAAATTATGTTAATTAAGACGGCTCTACTCTGTGCTTAGTATTTATGAATGCAACAGGTGTTGGGGCAAGGAAGACACTTGAGTTGAGTTCCTTGATAGGATTTTTTTTCGGGTCTCCGTCGGAGTTTTTCTTTTTTTTTATCTTCAGCTTGGTTCTGCTTGATATGCGCAGACGGAGGCTAGAAGTGTGTTGAACCCCCGAGTGGAGATTTAAGTTGGAAAAGAGGGAAAAGATGGCAGATGTGGCGGCGTCGCCACACTCTCCAGATGTTCCGGAGAATTGAAAACAGAAGCCAGCCCGCGACTGGGGGGAAAACTCTTTCTTTTTCTGGGTAAACAAGTGCAAGTTCTGTACTCGATTTGACCCCAAATCACCTGCTACATTCCTACAAAGCGATCGAAGAGCAATTAAAACTGTGTTAAATTGATAAATGGCATATTGCTGCCTTCGAGTCTTAATTTTTTACAGGCCAAATCAAAGAGAGGAAGCCCCGGCCAAAGTAAACACAGGTTCGATTGGCTTTGATGTATTCACAGTTTGCTGCTAGCCAATTTCTGAATACCAATTTGTGGGAGGGCCAAATTTGGCCAATCGCTTGACTGGCACGCGCCATATGCAGTTGGCCAGCAAGCTCCCCTTCTTTTTTTGCCTTCTTCCTCGCTTCCGTGCCATTAACACGTTTCGTTGGCCACGAAGCTGAAGGAAGGCTGAAAAAGCAAGGGGAAGCCAAAAGGCCGGAGTCCGCCCATCAATTATACACAAGTTCCGTTCCCCCGGGCCAAAAACGCTGTGCAGCTCTTCAATTTATGCCTGTCATTCGTTTATTGACTTCAGCCGATGGACTCCACTCCATATTGCCCATTCGCCATGTGGCCAGCAAACATAATAACAAACTGCAATGGCCATCTTCTATTGTTGTTTTTCGAAAAGCGGAAATGTACATAACTCCTTGCGCCCTTCTTTCTATTTGAATAATTGGGAAAATGCACTGGAACGACACTTTGCCAGCCAATATGGCAAACTTTGTGGCTTCCATAAATTTAAGGTGTTAAAAACCGAGTGGCGAGTAGCCGTAGCCTGTGGGCGTTGTGGGTTAATTGCTGATTGTGGGGAATTGCCTGGTTTCCTGCATAAGGCGAGAAATTAGAATGGATTGCAAACTGTCTCGATGAGTGCGAAAAGTGGGACGAATATGGTAGGGGTAAATATCTAGGAAAAGACACTATGTAAGGAAGTATCTAACAGTTATCATAGTACTTAATAATAATAGCAATAACAATAAAATTAACTTCCCTGGGGGTTCTGTGCTACAAAGGCAAGCAATAACGTGTGGGAATGAAGGCTATAAAAAGGGAACACCCACAATGAATATAGGAAAAGGAATAGATTTCCCTTACAAGTTAAATTTCTTAATAAAAATTTGGTCTACATTTATTTTTACTATAATAAAAATAAGGCTTGAGTGTTTTTTCCTCAAGTGTTTTCATACCACCCACATTGAAAGCCCTCTCTTGAGTACTTCCTTTTGAGCTCTTAAGCCTTAAAAATCATCTTGGGTTTATCCCTCAGCTGAAAGTGTTTTAAATCAACTCCATATTGTCCATCATTTCTCAATGTCATGAAAGCGAAACCTTGAAAACGTTTTGATGAATACCCAATGATCGTGCAGAGAAGTCCTGAGCGAATCATAAACCATAAACCTGTGACTTTAGCTGGGAGGTGTATATATACACAGGAAAAAATAAAACAAAATAAATAACTCAATAAATGCAAAGTGAAATAAAAGAACATTATGCCTTGTAAATTATTTAAATAATTATTACCTATATATTTTCCCTAATTTATTAATTATTATAATTAATTTCTAGTAAATATTTTCCTAGGTGTAAGCTTTACATAGTGCCCGAAGAGGTATTTGTGAAGGCATCTGGCATGCAGCTACCCGCTTTGGGGGCATCCATCACGCGTGATGGAGGACTGTCAATGTCAGGCCAGTCGCAAATGTCAGTCAGCCAGGAAGGCGCGTTGCCAGCGATCAGGTATACAAACTACTATATAGCATATATATGCACGATCGCCTCATTACGCCACAAAACAAAGATTGGCGACGCTGTGGCGACAAAACGCGATTACAATTATCACTTGCGTAAACATTGCAATGCTGTTAACTTGGCTCAAACCAGGGGACAAAGGGAGTGTGCCTCGGTACGGATCCGTGGCGCCTGTCAGAGCAGCATTGCAGTGGCGCTTAATATGCAAACGTGATGCTAAAAGCTTCGAGGTAAAGGTTGTTATAGCAGGACAGGCAGGGAAACCCCCCTGACAGCCGCCAAAGTGCAAAAATGCGAACGCGAAAACGAGGGCAGGGAATGCAATTTGCCAAACACTTTGTCTCTGTCATGGCTGAGGCACAACTTGAAGGGTGAATTAAATAAGTTTCTGGGGGTATATTCGACACAAGAAAGTCTAGTAAAATAAGGAATTAGGAATACGAGAGTTTGTGGATTTTTAATTTAATTTGTAACATAAAGTAATCATGAATATATGTATCTAAGGGGGGTCCTAAGAAAATGTTAAGGAGTCAGAAACATTAAGGATGATTCTTTAATTTAAAATCATTTCTGAAAGCGTTAAAATCTTATATGAATTAAGAACTGATGTCTTTAAAGATATATATTAACTATAATAATACAAAATTTTTCTATCAACCTCTATAAACTATATTCTACCGATAAAACTCCATCTGTAAGTAAATACTCTTTATTTATTTTTTGCCCAGGCATTTTCCATTTGTTTTTCTTCTATTTTCTATTTACTGACCCCCAATTAGCATAGGAATTCGCAGCACACAGAGATTGCATACTAAGCTAGAAAGTGTCAAGTGAACTCACCTCTTCGCCGGTGCGAATTGCCACGGAATTTGTTGGGGGATACCAGGGGAGGACGGGGTGCCATCATGCTGGGCACCTCGTCCGGAGATCCCAATCCCATGGCTCCCGTTGACGAGCCCGATGAGTTGTTGTGCTGATTCTGGGCCCAGTTTCCAAAGGAATGGCGACGAGCTCCGCCACTGGGTAGAGTGTGATGCCTGTGGGATTTGCTACTGCAATAAGGAGGGTGAAAAAAAAAGTAAATGGAAAGTCCAACGATTAGCACGGGGCGGAAAAGGAGGCGGTACAAACTGTCAACAGCTGCAATTGCATCCTGTTGACGCCCAAATCCCAGAATTCCTCACACCTTCAAGTTCGATGCTTTGGATCAGAGATGCCAGGAAAATATTTATAAAATAACTTTAAGGCAGAGAAAAGGCGGGAAAAACTCTATAGTATACTTTAAAATTATAAAAAGATAGATTTTTAAAACTTAAAATTTTATAAATTATAATTTATATTAGGTAAATATTTCTTCTTTAAGTATATCAAGAGTTTCTCCACCATAAACTTTATCATAAACTTTGAAGATTTTATTTAGTGAATTATTTTTATTAATAAAAACATTTCCCAAATTATATTTATCAGATATTTTTGTAAATTTAATTTAAGTAACTATAAAAAAATAACACAAATCTGTCTCCAAAAAAGCCAAATACCCAACCATGTCACCCTAAAATCCCCTGCCCAAAATTCAATTCTTCGGATGTCTCACCTTGTTGGCGATGTCATCGGATTGAAGACCTCGTCGTGATCTCCTCCACCTCCGGGGCATTGGGAGCTGTGTGTTTCATTACAAGAACCAAGACGTTCCCGGAACTCCGAGTGCGAGTTGGCAGATCTCTGGCGGTACATGTGCTGCATCGGCTGCATTTCGAATGAGTGCTGCAAATATTAAGCGCAAAAGCGGAAGAGGGCGGTGTATTAGAAGTGCACAGGAAGTGCCAGATTCGGCAGATAAATCAGAATCACATATCGGACTCAGGGAATCATAATCTGAAATCCGGAATCCAGAATCCAGAATCGGAGGAGCGTATGCTCCATTAATAATGCCATGATACTCACTTGCGAGAAGCCGCCGAGGGAGTTGAAGCTGCCGCGCGGGCTGCCAAAAGCCATGGTGGCCGTGGTGTCCAGATTGGCGGATGTGATCAGACGCATCTGTTCCGGATTGGTCACCACCATCGGACGCGGGCTGCTGGCGCCCTTTGAGTTCCGGCGTTTGAAGAGCGAGAAGCCCCGGCTAGAGGACTGCGAGTCCGGGGTGCGGGGCGACTTGGTGTCATTGCAGAAATAATAGGGGTTATCTGTGAGGGAACACAAATTAAAGTGAGTTAGTTAAGGTAGTTAAGGTTTTAAAGAGCTTAAAATGTATACTATAATCAAAGAATACTATAATATCGGAAGCGAAAATAACTAACATACTTTCCTATATATGAAAATTTTGTTGATTTTTTAAAAGAAATTTTAAAGAATATAATAAAAACTATCACATATCTTATAAAAAAGTCTGCTTTTAATTCATAAATTAAGGAATAATTTAAATATATGTATTAACAATTTTTAATACATTTTTACTATGAAATACTTATATTTCTTGTTTAGAAAATTAATATTATATAAAATGAATAGTATTGGGGGGATAAGGCAAGGGTATTATATTTAATATTAATCTGTATATATATTTTTAAGTAATATTTAAAATTTGTCTACTTTGAAAACATAAATAGAAACCTCTTTTGAATTTTCGATTTAAGGAAAATTCTGAAAAAGTCACAAATTATTTCTATCCCAGTTTCCTTGAAAGTTATACCTGAGAAAAAGGTGTTTGTGTTATCCACAGTGACAAACATCTTGAGATCCTGCGGTGTATCTTTCACTTGGTAAACAGAGTCTTTGTCTAGGCTCTCAGAGATCAGAGCTCTCCGATTTGCGATGCATTTGCACTTTCACTTGCAAAATAACACTTGCAATTCCACGTCCAGTTCCAATTCAAATTCAACTTCCACTGCGCATGCGCACGCGCCAAAATTTTGCGCGCAGGCGCGAAAACGGGAAAAACACAGAGCGTACGATGCGAGTGCCAAAAATGGCTGGCGAAAACAAAATAAATATCAAATGTTTGTGTATGTGAACGCGGCAAATACAATAAATTCAAAATTTCAATTCAAATTCAGGCGGTTAAATTAAAATTCACTTGGCTTTCACCTCACTTAAGTTAAGTTCTTTTTAGATCGCGCAGCGCGTGCGTCTGCATTGACATCCCGAAACGGAATAAATTCTAAAACTCCAACGAGAACAAAACACTCCGCTCCTCTGCGTTCTCCGATGTCGCCGCCGCCGCTGCCGCCTCCGCCTCGGCCAGCGGCTCTGCCGGCGCAGAGAATCCCTCCTCAGTTTTGGTTTTTATTTACATTTACCAAGCGCTCGCTTCTTCATTCCATCATCCATTCCATCAACGTGCAGAGCACAGTGAGAATATTTTTAATACATTTTGAACTGATATTTTAAACAAACTTTTAATTTTTCAATATATTTGAAGTTTAATCAACAATTCAAAAAGACTCTTATAATTTCTAAATGTTATAAAACGTTTAATCTTAAAAAAGAATTAAATTCAGCGAATTGAAATTGTTTTATTTTAAGAATACAGTTTTCTATCCTAAATATTCTATTTAATTTATTTATTTGTAATACAAATTTTGTATCTGACTTTTGGTTTGTTATACCACTTAGTCGCACATATATCATAACCTTACATTATATTTTTATTCAAATTATTAAATTATAAATAAGGGACATTTATATAAAAATTATGCAAAGGTTATTTTTTGCTGGAACAGAGTTCAATAGATTTTCCTAATATCTTATAAATGTATACATTTTGAACAACATTTCTTTAAATTCTTTTTCCCAGTGCAGGCAGCATAAAAACATTGTTCTCGTCTCCCTTGCACTCGCCTCCTATGCCTCTCTCCCTCTCCCTTGCTCCCTCCCCCGCACGCACACACGCATACGAGATCTGTGTGTAAATTTGGTTGCCATATTGCAGGCACCCACGCACACACTCTAAAGGCTCACCCCTCTTACAAGTCAGAGCTCAGAACTCACCGCTCACCCCTCGTCCAATGGCTCGTTCGATCTCCCTCCCAGGGAAAACTCACTTTTCCTGAGCAGAGCAGCAACATTGTTGTTGTTATTGTTGAGATTGTACCTGCGCATGTTTTTCTTTTGCGTGCGCTTTTCGCATGATCAAATATATAATCACTGCATCGCAGTATCGTCCACGATTCCGAATCGAATCCCTTTCCTAGCTAACAATTTTTCACTTAGCATTTTCCATCCGTGAGCCAGGCCTTATGTCTTGTGCCCGTCGTGCATATTTGATGAGTTCCGATAGCATACGATTACGATACTATATGGATATATATAGCTGAGTTGAACTCTCGGTTTAGTATTCCCCGTGTCCTATCAGTGTCAAAGTTTGAGTTGAGTACGCCGCCTGTTGTTGTCTGTGGTTTGTGTACCTCAAATAAGCGATGATGTTTTTTGTCATTTGTTGAAGGAATCATTTATGAGACGGTTTTTTTTAGGGACCCTGAGAACTTGACGGGCGGTAGGAGAAGTATTCCTTTGAAACAGTCATGGGAAAAAATCAAAAACAAATTGGAAATTCTAAAGAAGATAATTTGAGAACTTTGACATAAAATGAGAACTAGGAATTTTCCTGAATTATTAAATAAATTTATTTGGGGAAAGGATTATACATATGATCCGTCCTAAATTTAAATTTTTAAATAATTTTAGCTAGTTAGTTATTGTTCTATTTTCTATATATATAATATATCCCTCCTCTAATCGTCCCATTTGCCTGCTTTTGTCTCAAACATATTTTTGCACCATTTCCCTTTCAGCCTCTCTGCCAACATGAAAATTGTCATCAATGATGGGCCCAAAAATAGAAGGCCATAATAAGGCTACAAGGCGACATATTCGCGGCACATTAAGGGGAAACACAGGAACTGCAACTCGAGAGGTACCCGAGGGTATAGAAATGCACATTAAAAATTGCAGCTAGATCTCGCCAACAATTGTGCTAAGGGAACACATTTTCACTATTTTTTTCTACCAGGGGCAGCTAGGAAAAACTGAATAAGGAAAAGTGAAGTGGCTAAAGGCGAGCGAAAAGACTCCATGTGGTCTGTCCATGGAATTCCTAAGTGGACTGGGACTGGGACTGGGTACATTGGGCCAAGTAACTCTCCGGCCAGACAGACAGATGCCCGGCACATTGGAACCTATGGAAAACTCGTAAAAACTCGATGCAGACCCGAGCAGAAATTGCACATTTCGGAGTCCATAAAGGCGAGAGGCTGCGGAACGATCCAGTGAGGGTCGATCTTCGAGTGGAAGATCTCTTTTGCTCTCCATGGAGTGCAAGTGACACTGTACACTGGGGAAAATAAATACATATAAAATTAAGAACACACTTCTTAGTACCTAATTAAATTGTATTTTTTATTTAAGGATTTCTATACTATTTTTTACTGTAAAACAGAGGATTTCTGTAAAATTCGAGTTTATTTCATCATTGAAATACTGTTTAATATGTTTCACTAGTATATATTTTCTTGACCTTTTTTTTATTATTTTTAATTTTCCATTTTTCCAAGTGCCTATCTGTTTTTCTTTGGGCTGCTGGTGAATGCAAATGATCTTGAACCGCAGCACTCCGGCCAGTACTTGCCTCCGGATTGCCTTGTTCGAGTACTCCGGGAAATGCATTTGCCTGCACATAAATGTCAAATGCTTGTCTTCGCCAGCACGCTCCACGTGCTCTATTTGCTTCGACGGCAGAGGATTCCGAGGGTAAGTTAGTACCCTTGGTGAGAGTCGTAAATCTGTAGACACATTTCTGCCACGTAGCCTGGTCTAGTTAGTCACAGAGACAGTCAAACCAGCCAGGCTTTGTCTTCCAATTCCGGCACTCTAGCTGATTGTTCTCCGGCGCTGACAGGTTAATTACTCCCCCGCATTGTCTATAAATCTCATATATAGTTTTATGTCTAGGGTCAGTTTTGGCAGAGTCCAGGGAAATGTATTAAACAAATTATTTAAAAAAATATATAAAAGCATCCATTATCATAAGAAATAGTTTCTTAAATTATTTACAAGTTGATAAATATTTTTCAAATACTTTCCGGGAAGTCCCTTCCTTATAATTGAATTTCTAAACTCTAAATTAAAACTCAATTCCCTGTAAGTTCCTTCCCGTTTAAAGAAAATATTGAACAAGTCATTATAGAGCTATAAGGCCAATTGGTAAGACAACCCTAAATGGCCTGAACAAATACACAACCGTATAATAGCGGCTATCAAAGTGGAAATCTGACCAGGAAAAAGACTTTGGCCCAAACAGGAAGGCAGAAAGCGTCGGAAAAGCGTGGGCTTGGGGGAAATGCGTAATTGTGAATTTTTGATTTGTTATATTGTTGTCGTAAATTGTCTGTCCATCGATCGGCCAGACAAGACCTTCCTCACTGCCACTCCCGCTTTTATGCAGATATCCCTCTCTATACATATAGTTGTATATATATTCTGTAGCCTGCAGCAGTTGTTTGCCACTTGCCAGGGGTATACTGCGTGCAGCAGTGCTTTTATTTATTTTGTTGAATTTATTTCGCTGGCACAGACCAGCAGGCTGTGCTCCTATTTACTCAGACATTTTCATACGAATTCTGGAGCAGTCATAGGCAGCTAGCTCTCTGCTATCTACCCCCTTCTCGCATGGAACACAAATTTTGAATCATTTATGTGCACTACGAGTTTTCCTTCACGTTCAATTGAAATGTTTTGTTTATTATTTTCCAGTTTTTATGATTTAACCCCAGAAGGGACAGAAGGCACGAAAGAAAACCTGAGGGGAAATCAGGGAAATGCTACAGGGGCTCCAAGGGAAACGTCTGCCCGGAAGTTTGGCAACATGAAACATGGCGACGTTGTGGAGCCTCCAGGGGGGGCCCAGAACAATTATTATTGTTAATATTTTGTTATGGAAAAATTATTCATGCTCGCGTCTGTGGCAGGTGCTTGCGAGCCAGTTCTCGGAAATGCATTTCCACAGCTCTTTTTTTTCGTATTGTTAGGGAGATATTGTTTTGTAACATATTGAGGCATTCATTATTGTTGGAAAATATGGTAATGCATTGAAATTTTAAATAATTTTATTTGCATGAAATAAGGATTGTTTTTTGGAAGCAGAGATTGACAGGGAACTGAAACAAAATGTACAAGAATGTTAAGAATATTTCAAATACATTTATGATCTTAAAATATTTAGTAATTTTTCTCTCTTTTCAAACGTTTTAAATAATAGTTCCTGAAACACTTTCAACCCATTTAAACATATTTCCTTAGACCCAGGAAATTTCATGTATATTTTCCTTTAATTATGTTATTTTCTGTATGATTCTTCCGTTGTCTGATTTATTTTTGTAGAGATCATAAAAGAGGCTCTGGCCCCTGCCTTAAAAATCAATAAAACTCATTGCCGAAAGTGTTATTTTAGTTTTTCCCCCACCACTTCTAGCAGAAGAAAAACAAAAGTCCATAAAATAGTTGTGAAGAGTTCCGCCCACGGGCTCGGATCGCAGTCCCGCCGGAAGTAAAGTGGCCTGTAATTCAAGAAGACGCCCTCGAAAGGGACAAACAACTTTGCCAAAAAAAAGAAGGATGCGCCCAAGGATTAGTAATTAAAAATTCCAAAACAAAATTCAAAAGGTTCAGAGATTCGGACTCCGACTCGTGGATTCGGGGCACGTGCACTCCATGCTAATGGGCACTCGAGAAAAATCCACAACGGAAATGCCAAAGACCAAGGGAGACATTACCGAAACACACGGAGTGGCGAGAAAGGGATGTGATCAGGAAGTGAAAGCAGGGAGGAGGACTCTTTCTCTACCTGCCGCAAGAAGAAAATCTATGGAAAGGGGAGGGAGGACACCTCTAGAGTCTAGAGGTGTTGGAGATGCAATCAGAAATCAAATAAACACTTTTATGATCTTGGTTTTATGGCCTGTTGTGTGTGTTGTCTTGTATTTGTCGTTATTGCGGTTGACATGATCGAAATGCTGCCGGTGAGGGCGTTGGACGTCTTAACCCATTGTTGCCAAATACCAAAAATGCTATTTATAAGCCCCTGTCCCGAAAGGTGTTTGGAAATGCATAAAATGCGCTACGCGTTCATAAATCCCCGCAGCTGTAGTAGAAGCTATATAGCCCCGACATCTGTTCAACAGATTTCAATTCGATGCCAAACTCGGCGGGACCCGTCAGTCTTCCACAAACTTCTTTGGCTCTGGACAACGGCAAATGTTTAATTATTTTCTTAATGGAAACTCGCACCGAGCACATGACAACGTTGTCTTCCGTGAAAAACAAAAAACCACCGAGAACTCCAGGGACCCAAAAAAAAAGAAGAAAAGTCGGAGTCTACACTTTGGGAAAGAATGTTTACCAATAAAATGATAAATATTTCTACAGAGAAAGAGGAAATTAAAGGGAAAATCTAAGTTGATTGGAAAATATTATTTCCTGAATCTGGCCCTAAAATGTTTCAAATATATTTTAACAAATAAAACCCCCAGTTTCTCTCCGTGCACCATCCCCGTGCCAAGTCCCCGATGCATTTGCATCCCCTGCTCCCCCATGGAGCGCGTGTCTTTTTGCTTTTTTACCTACTTCCAAGCAAGAGGAAGGAATAAATTTATCCAAGGGCATCTTTCTGCGCAGTTGCTCCAAGCCATCCAAGTCATCTCAAGTCAGGGTGAATGATTCTCTTGGAGATTACACAACCTTATGGGGTCCATTGTGGTGCTAGCCACAGGTTGATGTTAAATGTCAATTGGCATTCTCTAGAGGATCAGTGGCGCATTAATTACGCCATCGCATTCCACTCTAGAGATAGAAGCGGAGATCCCCTAAATGTGGTTCCTCTGATTGCCAGAGAGTATCTCCGATGACGTTTATAATGATGTTGTTGATCTTGTAACGCTTTGCACTTAGGTTCGTTTTATTTAGTTCTTTTTTTCTATTTTTTTTGGGCAGCAGCCCCCAAGAAAATCAAATTTTGATTTATTTCTCTGAGACCGCACTTGTAATAGGAGATCTTCTAGGGGACAAAGACACTCACTTGAGGAGGTTGGTTGAGGAGAGTCAGGGAGTTCATTAAAGACTACATTAAAAAGTATACTTAGTTTATATTATATTTAAAAGAAACATTTCTGTTACCTTTTTTACAATTAAATTCTATAAATTATTTACAAAATCTCTTACTGAAATCCTTTAAGTATTAGCACTTTCTTCAACCTGTCGACATAAATTTTCATTGTTAACTTTAGGAATTAGGAAAATGTTTCTCTGCGGGGACACAGTCCTACTCTCGACCCACACAACAGTCTCGTCATGCATCTTTGACTTTCCCCTTACGGAATTTTTTGATCAAGATTCCTTATGCCCAGCCGAGCGAGGACTACTTATAAATGTTCCCTAAGATATATGCCCAACTCCCACTCACTTACTCAGCACTCCTGTTTCTGGTATGATTATGAGGTGTGTAATTAAAATTTTTACGCTCTTGTCTCGGGACATGTAATTCAATTATGAAGAATCATTTGTAGCAGATGAATGTCTGGCGACATCTAATGTCTAATGTCTTTTGGCTTATTTTTAGCAGGAGAATATACATATATAGGAGTCTGGGTTTTGTTTTTTCTTCTCGTGTTCTTAGCTGGCAAACTTGTACCAATAAGTGATTCGCAGAAGAAATTGAGCCGTAAAATAATCAACAACTGCCGCCGCTGCTGCTGGTATTCACAATTAAGCACATGACATGGGAATTTGCGTAAACAATTCACTATATTTGTATGTATATATAAATTTGTGTCCAAGTGACGTCGTCCCTGGCAATGAGAGACACTATGGAGCGTCCAATTGTATCCCTGGTCCACTTTTTCCCGATCTTCTTATCTCATTATCTTGCCAGACAAGAGGAATGTGGGCAAAACAAAAGGCAATTCCCCAGACAAGTGAAAATTAATTTGCGTAAATATTTACAAAGAGTATAATTGGTATTTTAGGTGCGCCTGCTTTACAGCAAAACAAGGTATGGATCATCGATTCAGCAAACTGACTCATTATTATCGTAAAATACGTGAAACATTAAAAGCATATGAATTTTCAATTGCTTGCGTCAAGGACTATGACGTAGGGGAACTGATCGGTTTATGAGATATATATTATAGCTGTCAGGGAAATAAGTGAGGTGGTAATATAAAGGATTATATTTATAGATTATACTCCCTATTAATTCCTCTTAATTAAACCAAATTCCCTTTCAAATCAAAGTCACTGAACTCATTTCAAGTTAAGCTGACTTCTCAGTCTCACTCCTCCTCGGCCTGTCAATACTGAATGAGTAAATACGGAATTTCTAAAGAGTTGTGATCATAAAAATCACCCTAAACAGTATATAAACAGCCAGCACTCCACTCGAAATGATTGCAATTAAAAAGCGCAAACAAGCCAGCGAATGAATGAATGAATGAATGAATGAATGGACCAAATTCAATGCAGATTTAATGAATGATTTACATAGACAGCGGCGACAAAAACTATTTATAAGAAGAGTGCTCCTCTCTATATAGATGCGGGCAGCAGACCGCGAAGGGAGGGCAGGGCAACTGACTTTGTTTATTTTCCATCTCTGTCATTTTTTTTGGATGCTGGGAGTTTGTGTTTTGTATTTTAATTGCGCCATTTCCCATATCAGCTGCCTGATTATTTGTTCTAGTCAACAGACATGGACATAAATAAAACTAACAAAAGGAAAAGAGAGAATGGAAAACCCTGGAAAATGTGGGGGATGCAAACCACAAAATTTGACTAATTAGATGGCCAGGCTTGTTGTCCGACATTTGATTTGTTAGTAATTGAGATCTATAAGGAAAATAAACAATACTAGAAAAATTATATAGTGAAAGAAATAAAAATATTCTTAAAATATAAATGCAACCAATTCCTTGTTAACAAAACATTATTAGAATATTGTATTAATATTCCCAATACAAACATTCCCATCTTCTTCATCATTATTATAATGCCTCGACTCACAAATTGACTGATGACCGGACCGCCACCCTCGCTGAATATCTAATAGATACACAGATACTCTCTTTCCCAGACCAATCCCTGGGAACAGATCGCACTTTGCCGATTTTAGGTGGACCATGGAGTCGAAGTCGAGTCTAGGCTAGCCCCCGGACTTACACGATCTTGGCCCCGCCTCCGACCGATTGCTGTTTGTTTGGGTTCGGTGTCTTTGGAGACAACCTTAAGTGGATTGCTCCAGTTCAGTGTGCTGGCCCCCGTACTAATCGTTCAATCCGTAAGATAAATGCGTTGGCGTTCTGGGAAATTGCCAATGCGTGATGTGGTGTGCTGTGAGCATTGAAAATAAAATGGATCTCTTGTACTCGTTGCACTTTCACAGTAGTTTCGTGGGCCGATCATGATCATTAGGAGAATGCCAGTGTACAACTCCTCCTCCTAACCGAGCCCCTCTGCGACTTGATTCGGTGTCAAGTGAGCCTCGGGGCGTGAACGAGTTTGTCATGTTTATGTCGTGTTCTGGACATGCAACCCTGTAAAGGGGATGCAACGCAATCGATCTACCGAAAAACCCTTGTCTTTTGGAGCGTGGACAACTAGATTTTGGTGTTAATTACTTTGGGAATTTCTGAGAATTTCAGATTTTATAAAAAAAAATACTTGGAAAATTATAAAATGTTAAAGAAGCTTAGACTTATAAAAATCTTTCTTCGATTTAAAATATTCTATAAAATATTTAAACTAATTTCCATATTTATAGTTAATCCAACAATTCCCAGAGCGTAAATCTTCGTTGACACTTTTTACGAGCTTCCAATTATTGTTGTATACTCACCCACAGACATTTTGGTTTTCCTTCCTTATGATAATTGCTGCGGGAAACTCTAGACTTGTCTCACTCCCAAGACGCTTCTTTGATTTTTGGGAAGTTACTTCACCTGCCGATGGGCTATGGCTTTGCACTTGTTATGGCCCGTTAAGGTGCTTCCGGCGGATACGTCAAAGTTTTTGGACACATATATAGAAACAAGACCTGCAGACCATAGAAGATAGATAGGGAGGCACAACGATTAATATTAAACAAATTTATTTAATTAAATATGCGCATGGGCAAGCAGCAGAAACCATAAATGTAGGGGGGACCAAAGGGAATTGGGAAAATTAAAACTAAAGTACAGAATGGAAAACCAAAGAACGGTTTTCCAGCGGAAGCAGCAAGTTTTCCGATTCCCTTTACCCACCCAAAAAAAAAAAAAAATCACGCCCGGAAATGCAGGGGGAGGACAAAAAACAATTTTATTAATATTTTTTTAGAGATGCACAGGCTTCTGGCTTTGTTTAGGGGCTTAGTGCTTCGGTGCTGCCATTTAACAACTTCCTTTCGGCCCAGTTTAAAGTGCGCGGTGCTGACCACAAACCGCAATTAGTCCATTAAATTATTAAGTACAAGGGCCATGAAAAGCAGCCACAAACTCTGACATGCCTGGCAATTTGTACTTGGCTCCCTAGTTGGGAGTCGTCACTCCGAAATGCCAGAGAGATATTTTTATTGGCATATTTCTTTTTATTATTTATAAGTCAATTCACATTCGCGCTGCATATTGATTTCGATTCTGGTTTCTGATTTGGTGCGAGAAACTCGGCCCCTGCCCCAAAAACCCCCCTTAAATCAATACATCAACACTCGAGTATTTTACGCGTCTCTTCGCTGCTTTATACATATAAAAGTGTGTATTCGAATCGAATTTGTGTCGAAACCTTGATGAAAAAGTTTTGATTTTATGGCCAGGCAATTGTATTAACGAATTCTTTCGTTTGTTCCTCTTGATTTGTGATTGCGCAAACAAGAAATATCCGTTGATATGATGTCCATTTTCACATAGTCCATAAATTATGGTTTTTTATCATTCGCAGACATTTATTTTTCTAACAGTTTATAATGTTTTTAAAGCCTACAGCAGAGTTTCTCAATTTTTGTAAGCAGTTGTGGAATATTTTAGGAAAATTTCCATTTATTACAACATTTTATTGGTTGAATAAAATAAATAACTTATTTATTTACCTCAGCTGCCTCTGGAAATTTCAATATGTGAAAAGAAAACCACAGAACTGAAAGTGTGCTTTTGGTATATATACACCCCAAATTGAATTGTTTACAACAATGTAACCCAATTGAAATTCCTGGAAGTGTTCATCGTCGAAGCAGAAAATAGTTTCTAAAGTTTTCGTTTTTGTTTACTCACAAACATCTAAATATAGTGAATAATATTGAGGGACATTGAAAATATTTCATGGAATATATTAGATGCATTTTTCAAACGATTTAATACAGAATTATTAAGTACACAAGTCGTTAAAAAAGCTCGTAAAAGGTTGGAAAGCAGAATCCGAGAATTGAGAATCGAGAAAAGCAATTAAAGCTACGAGGGAATGGGGTTGGGATCGGGATTGGGGCAGCTGCTGCTGCTCTTCTGCCTTCGTTTAAGACGATTATTTCATTTAAGATGGTGACATTCATTTGCATATCAATGTGCGAGTGCCATTCCCCTCGGGGGCATCCCCCACTTTTATTCCGCCTGTGCCTGTATGTGTTTTCGGCTTGATTGCTACGATTTTCATTACGTTTTACCGGATATTCCAATTTAGGTAAATGCGACGTTGCCAGCAGAAGCAGCAGCAGCCTCAGCAGCAGCAGCAACATCACCAGCAACATCGACATCAGGCCGAGCATGAAGCGGGATTAATGTGCCCCTGGCGACATCCATCAGCCCAAAACAAAAAAAAAAAAACAAAAATAATAATCAAATACCCAAGATCAAGTGGAGCACAGTCATCTCCATGCTCTGCCCCAGACTCTCCATTTAAATCCGACCCCGAATCTCTGTCTGTAAAACCTGTCTGCAAATTCACGTGAAATTTCTAATGTTCGTTTTCGCATTTAGTAGGTAATTAATAGCACTTGCCTTGGAGTAAACAAAGTTTAAGTGAATTTCATGTTGCAAGTTTCTATTAATAGTGAATGGGGTTTCTATTAATAAATGGCTATGATTTTAGTCCAAAGAATGTTCAGAATACCCTATTGGAGATTATCTGGGGGCTTTTAAAATTAAGAAAATTTTAAATGGTTACGTTAAACTTAAATAACAAAGTAGAATTCCAATTATGAAATTTAAAATATAAGGAAAGATAGTAAAAAACATTCAGAAAGTGTTTAGGAAATATTAATTATTACACAAACATTTACTAAAAAAGGAAAACTTCTTTAAAATTAAGAAAACCTTATTTGATTAAGTTTAAATTCTTTTATAAATTTATCAATATTTAATTTTCGGTAAATTATATTTGCATACTAATGCAGTAATATCTCTAATCAATTTATATCCACATATCTTGATTTATATACTTTTTGTATAAATCTATATACAAAGTTTGTCACAAATTAATCATTAATTTTATTATCCCTCTCTCTGAGTTTACTCTTGTTTCTCATTTTCTTACACAAATAATCTCTGGGTGGTCAGCTCCTTACAAAACAATTCTCAAATTTTATGGTTTATTCAATATATATTTTATATATTTAATTCAGCACGTATGATTCGCATCGAAAGGCGCACTTACAGCTCGAAAAACACGGAGGAAAACGCGATCGACGATCGAGGCGATTCGGAAGATTGACGATATGCCAGCGGGCAATTTACAAGATCGTTTGAAAAGAGTTTTGCAATTGGGCGCCGCACTCGCTGCCGAATTCAATCGCAATCGAATAAATCAATTGAAGCGTCGCCGCTCGCTTTGGGCTCTTCGAATTTGTCAAACGGCCAATAAAGAAATACAAAAAAATTAAGTTATTCAAAAATTGAAATCGCCGCTGGCCGGAGCGTCGCCTCCAAGCGATGCCAATAAAATTTATAATAAATATGCCCCCTACGTCAGCGAGGCAAAGAGAGGAGGCAATTTATTTGTGCAACAACAACAACAACGAGATCGTTTGTAAACAATTAAAATAATTTGCTGGACGACCGAAACCAACAACAGACAATTTCAATTAGAAAAAAAAGAGAGAACGCGACAAAAGAGCGGCAATAAATTTTCAAAGAGCTGGCAAAGAGAGGCGGAAAAAGTTCACTCAATTCTATTTAATTTATTTATAAAAAGAGCAAATTCTTCAAGTGAATTCTTCGCATCGCCTGAGTTTAAATAGATATGTATACATATACTTACTAAAAACTAGAGCAAATTTCAAGACAAGGAGAGCGCAGCTGGGGAAAATGTAGCACAGCAAACAGCTGATGCGAAAATGGGAGATAGAGCGGGAGATAGGGGGATGTGGGGGAGAGAGAAGAAAGACCAAAACACGCATACGCAATGTTGTACAGCAAAAACATTTCCATTTTCCACCCACACATCCATTGCATTTTTAACAGGAAAATGGGCTTGTATTTTTTTGTTTTCTTTTTGGAACAACTCATTTTCGCTTAAATTAATATTAATCATGTTTGCTGTGGTAAAAGACGTGTCTTATGAGCTGTGATTTTCAGGGGAATTTTCAATTTGATTTGTTTGATTTAAAGGTGATAAAATTTTGTGTATTTAAAAATTGTATTGGTTTATATTGTTTTTTATTGTTTATTTTAAAGGTGTTAAAAAATATGTATATTTGAAATTTTATTAATTCATGTATTAATAAGGGATGTGGTTCTTATTATAGACATTTTACAAAAATAATTTAAATGCTTTATATTATAAATTTAAAAAATTTAATTCTTAGAAATTCTATGCTTAAAAATCCTCGAAGTGAAGATAATACGACATTTATTTTCCTTGTGAACCGCAAAAACCTATTAAAAAACCTACGTGCATATAAACTTTCCCTGTCTTAAAATTCTGAAACGTGCTGTATATTTTCGCAAAATTCCCAAGAATCTTGTGTGCTGTCTGCCATTTTGATGGATTTCACTCTGACATTTCTCGTGCTCGCAATGTTCGATGCGCTTTTTTCTGTTGCGCCCTCCTCCTCATTTTTAACATTTCGCGACGGGTCTTTTATTTCATGCGGTTTTCCGCTTATCGCGATCAGCCAAGCGAGCGAATTTGTGCCAAAAAAATATATGCTATATGTGGGTGCACCACAGGGCCAAACAGAAGCCGCCAGGAGCCACCAAAGCCACTACCGAAACCACCAGAAAATGCGACTTGATGGCGCTGGCACGCACGTTTTACGAGCTTCGCCTTTTTGGCCACTTACATGAATAAAATAAAATTAAATACAAAGTTGTCGACAGGCGCATAAAGACCTCGATGAGATCGTTACATTGATTAGGTTTTATGACAATGAATATGGCCAACAATTAAAATTTAGTTCAATTGCTTTTCATTTGTCAGTGGTCTGTCGTCGGCACATCATTCGCAACCTGTTGTTGTTTCATTTGCATTCGGATAGTGCAAGCTCTGAAACTATTTTCCCCCACATATTTTCCCCTCGACCGAATTTGTTAGCCTTCCCCCAATCGAAACATCTGGGCCTGGTTTGTGGCTTTGGCATGTGTGTGTTATTCTGCTGTTCAGGTGCTGGCGAATAGTCAAATTAATGGCATTTGCCTGGGAGGAATGCAAACAGATGGCCCAAATGGGCAATGCAAATGAGTCAATGGGCTAATGAAAAGCGTAAGTAAGAAGAGAATTTGGCACAGAGAAAGTCAGGTGCAGAAGTTTCACCTAGTTATTACGATTATTTTTCCCTCTGAATAAATAATAGGGATTAACTAATTGAAAAAAGGTAAAAATGGTAAACACATTTTAAAGCTTAGAACCCTAAATGTGTGGATTTTTTCCTTGTAGATTGTGCCAATATTAAACAAAAAATCTTGAATTATTTTTTAAGAATAAAGTTCAGTTTTTCAACATTTTAAAAAAATTAACTTTCCAGTCACATAAAATCCTAAGAAACTCCAATTGATTTTGCATAAATTCCTTCCAAAAATAGCTTAAAATTTATGCACGTACAGGGTTCACACCGAGATGACGGATTATCTCACGGATACCTCGACCAATAAAACAACCACTTTATATATCCCAGCGAGTCGTGTGCCAAGCAGATACAATAACCCGATCTAATAACTTATGCGATCGAAACCGAAACACAATGTGAGCTACGAAATAAAAGCAGTGAAATGCAATAAAATTAAATCTATGCAACAAAACACTAAGCGAGGTATGTATGTCCAGTGTGTGTGTGTGTGTGAGTATCTGTGGAGGAGTGTGTGCGGAATATTAATTAAAGTTTCGAGCTTTGATTTCTTCAAAACGACTGGGAGGCAGGCGGACAAGTGTTTTGCGTTGTAAAAACAAGCGAAAGCAAAACACCAGACCCTCGATGAGAAGAATAATCCATACACTGAAGAAAAAAATTACTACAGTGCAAATTTTAATAAACGATAAAATGCTTATTAAAATTATTATTTCAGAAAAATGAAATCTAATTCCATCCAAATATAGGTAAGTGATTAGATCCTATTTATGTTTATTTGACTTCAATATATTTTCCTCAATTTTCTAAAGAATGTAAAAAATTGTTTACTGTGCACATAACAAAAACGATTAATCAGAAATTTTACTGAAAGGAACAATGGTTTTATTTGTATTAAAATAATCAAATCAACTAGCAAAAGTAAAGAAACGAAATTAATTTTATTATTTAGAATTTCCAAATAAAACATTAATTTTTTTCTCTCTGTGCATGGAACATAAGTGATGAAAACAGAAATTCAAATTCGAATTAAACGCATTCCATTCCAGGGAAGAGCGGGAATGCAAAGAGATCAGCAGCGAGATTAACATGGGCGCTGGAAGTGGGCAATGTGGAGGAGGGGGTCTGGAAGATTGCATAAATGGCAACCATTTGCAACAGCATTTAGCACTGCGCAAGTGTGTGAGTTGGAGAGCTTGGTGTGAGGAGACCTCTTTTGCATTTAAGACACGCATCTTGCATATTTCGCCTTGATGTTGATCGACAGTTTGACATTTTATGTCGTCGCCGCCTGTCAAAAGAACGGCGGTTACTTTTTTGTTTTCCTTACTTTTTGGATTTTTTGCTGCATTTTTGCACTGTTTTTCCCCCCTTTTTTCCGCATCCAAAACTCACCCACTGTGACCGCTAGATGGCGCACTGTTTGTGTTGATTGCTTTCCTTTTGTCCAGAGCACCAAAACACACGCACACAAACACTCACACGCGCGGGCATAGAAACGCAACGGTAAACAAATACAGAATTCCAGTCCAGTCCGGGGCTAAGTTTTCCGATTTTCCGGCGTATTTTCGGGCAGGCTATAGCCAACCGATCCGTGCCACGATCCGAATCCGATCCACGCCAAAACGAAAATTAAATAGCCGCCGTTGCCGCCGTTCGTTGCTCGTTTGCTGCTTCGCTGCGCGCTGCCCAGCGAACACCGAACGGCTGAGCAAAGAGAGGAGGATCGGATCCAAAGCCAAAGCACACAGAGCAATAAAAATAAAAGCAGAGCACGCCGCAGCCAAAACAACAACAAATGACGAAAGAGAAATAATCAAATAAAAGAGAGTGTGCGTGCGTGAAAGCATGTGGGAAGAGGGCAGGGGGAAGGCTCACTTTCTCTTGAGGGGGAGGAGATTGGAGTTTAAATAACGTAAGGGGGAACACCGTAAATCGTAAACGTATACTTAATATTTCTAAGCTTGTTTAATGGTTATCGTATACTTAATATTTCTAACCGTATTACGTATACGTTCATGATTTACGAACCATTACGATATTTAATGTCTAAACTTGTAAACGTTTAGAATATTTTAAAGAATAACTTTAAAATAAGTTTTAAATAATTAATATTGTAAAATCTTTTTTAAAAGTACCTGCAATTTCTACCCAGTTTCTACTGTATTCTTTTCAAGCTCCTAATATTTTAAAAGCCAACACGCTCCCCAAAAAAAAACACCTGAGCAAACATTGATCTTAAGATTGGTTTCTTCTTACCTTTCTTATGTGAACTTATAGGTCTATGATTTAGACACATTTGCTCAGTCTTCTGAAGATTGAATAACCACAATGTTGTCTCCGAAACGTGTTCTTCTATTCCTGGCTCTATATTACTTCCTGGATGGCGTTTCAACTGTTACCTGCGATGTGGAACCCACAAATGCTTCCTGCATCGATTGCCGAATATATCCAACACATATTGAGTGTTTGCACAAGCTTTTTGCTCCAGTAACAACTGCTGCTCCTCTCACTGTGGCCACAACTAAGAGATCACGCATTGGCCGTATTCGCAGCTTCTTCGGCAACTTCATTACGCGAATGAGGAATAAAAGTTGGTTTTAAAAAAGAAGACAAATAAATCAACAAAATAATTTCAGTATACAGTATATGAATATTATTTTTTTTGGTATGGGAATGGGGCTTACCAAATGGATAAATATTTGTTGTGTGTAACTTAAAATGAATTTAAATCTTTTTTTTTTTTTAATTAAAACTATTTACATGTTTTGATAATTATAAGATTGATCTGTTATATAAATAATCGCATAGACTGCTATGTGACCATTAAAATAAGCCTAGAAGTATGCAGTAAATTTTTAAAACTCCATATATCCCCCTCATTCAAAAAATTCTTCAAATTTGGATTTTAATTAGTATTTATTATTCTTCCTGTTCGGCTTCTGATTTTATTTTAGCCCGATCTTTGAACCTTAATCTTCCGCGTAACCTTGTACTTCACGTTCTTAACCCTAACGATCTTCGGGTTGCCCGCTTTCTTCGTGGTGGAAGCAGCAACGGAAGCCACTGTGGTGGAAGAGCTGGTAGGAGCGACTGTCGTAGTGGTTGTTGTGGTCGTGGTGGTGCACTCTTCAGAAGTGGTGTCAGTGGAGCAGTCGATGCAATTGTCGTCCGTGGGGTCGTCTTCGCAGGTCACGGCAAGGACGCCACTCAGGCAGCAGGAAAGGGCCGCGATCAGGATCAGATACTTGGATGCCAGCATGATTATCTCTTCGTTTCAAATTTACAATATGACTTTCCCTTCTATTTCGTGCCTTATTTATACCAGTTCTTAGGCCCAACGGAAATTGAACTTGTTTTATCAGTTGTTACGATTTTTGCGAGTGCAAAAATTGGCAATATACGCTGATCAAATTGTTGACTAACTTTGCTGTTCGTTTAATTAATAAAGAATAATAATTGTTCCAAAACACTTGCAGATGTCCGCAAAGAATAATATTAAAAAACAAACTAAAAGAAATACTAAGTCAAATAAAAAAGAAAATAAGCAGCACTTTGGTGATTTTTACTCTCATATATTTTTTATTTCGTCAAACTTGACTAATTTGTTTATAAAAACACAAAAACGTTGAATAAATATACGTTGCTTAATTACTCAGAGAAGGTTTAAGCGTAGTTTAAATATTTTATAATGATATAATATTTTATAATGTTATAAAAGAAAATTATCTTTTACTATGAAAATGGGGTCTTACAAGTTGATAAATATATTTTTTATAAAACATAAAATTAATCCCAGATTCAAATCGGTTTTTTTTATACTCAAAACAGTTCAGATGTTTTGAAGATTTGTCTATTATTTAATTGATCGGCAAGCCTGCTGTCTTGTGACCATCAAAATAAGTCTAGACGTATTTATTGACTTTTGGAACTTTATTTGGGAATAAAAAATTAAGTTGTTGTTTAACCTAATCTGTTATAAATATTTAAGTTTACAATTAGGTAATAACTGTGTTAGGGAGGGATATTAAGTATTGTTGTGTTTACTTAATTTGTACTATATTTCATGTTATTTCTAAAATATTATGTCAAGACTGGTAGGGTGTTCTTAATGAATGTCTTTCTATATACTTTATGGTAATAGTCTAAACTTTGTCCCGAGTTGTAGTCCTGATGTACCACGGATCCCCAGAGAACCTTCTTAGCAATGTTCAAGTTACTCCTTCTAGCAATTCCGTAAACTTCGCTTCCTGAAGGGTGGGGGATGGATTGACTTTTATATAATGACCTTACCAAGGCAATTATAATAAAAAAGTTAAAGGAAAGCATCAAATTTGGATTTAAAACTATATTTATTCTTTTTCTTGTTCGGTTCCTGATTTTATGTTAGCCGAATAGGTTGGCTTTAAGCATCCGTACAATATTGTACTTCAAGTTTATAAGCTTAACTATCTTCTGGTTGCCCGCAGCAGCAACAGGTGCCACTGTGGTGGAGGTGCTGGTAGGAGCCACTGTCGTAGTGGTCGTTGTGGTCGTGGTGGTGCACTCTTCAGAATCGGTGGTGTCAGTGGCACAATCAATGCAGTTGTCGTCAGTGGGGTCGTCTTCGCAGGTCACGGCGAGGACGCCACTCAAGCAGCAGAAAAGGGCCGCGATCAGGATCAGATACTTGGATGCCAGCATGATAAACTCTTCGTTCCAAATTTACAATATGTCTCCACCATCCATCAGCTGCCTTATTTATACGAAGTCTTCCGCCCACCGGAAATATAACTTGTTTTATCAGTTGTTATGATTTCTGCGAGTGAGAAAATTGGCAAGAAACGCGAATCGAATTGTTGACTAAATTTGCTGATCGTTTATTAATAAATAATCATAATTGTTGGTAGATCTTAGTAGAAAAAAATAAACACCTAAGGGAAATACTAAGTCAAATAAAAAAGAAAATAATCACTACGTTTTTACTTTCAAATTTATTTTTTAAT
>JAEIIJ010004926.1:0-18565 GCA_018904815.1 Drosophila ogumai
GCTGATAAGAACAGATACTACACTTTGATCTTAGCCATAAGGCCGAGAAGCGATAACTAGAAACGGCCAAACACCAGGCTCTCCATGCACAAACGGCTAGAACCAGTTGGGAACTATAATTGCGCAGAAGGGGAAAATGTTTCACGCAGCTGCTTGTTTAGTTACAGTGTCTGCTTTAAGGGGTTGATAAATTAACAGCAGTTGCTTGCTTTTAGGGGTTGCTGTTGTCTGAAACGAATTGTTTTCAGCCGAGTAAAATTTAAACAAGATAAAGCAAAATAAAAATATTTGTATAAGAAACATATTTTCTTTCAATTTATTTCAATTTATTTATTAATTACAATTTTTGTAAAGGCAGCTAAAAGAGAACAGCCCTTGTTTTTATATGGGCCTTTTGGCCTGTCCCATAGACAACAGCTGATGTAAAACCGTAGCACATTCAACAGGCGTCAATTTGCATTTTTTAACCATGCAGGATTTTAACTTTTTTAGACGTTATACCTTAGAGCCTTAAATATACATTTATAAATCAAGAATAAAAATATTTAAATATTTTTCCTGCAATTTAATATATTAAACTTTAAGAGCGCAAAATACATAAATTTTAGTTATTTAAAATTATAATTAATATTTCGAATAAATAAACTGATACTTAATTTAAAATTTAACTTTAACGCCTCACTAAAATGCAATGTTTTCAAGTGTTATCACAACAGATACGACAACAGTACGTGATGGACGCCCTATCCCTATGTGACATGCGCTGAGGTAGGCTCTCTGTTATACCAAATGCACTGTCTAGTCAATGAATATATTCGCAGAGAGGTCTGTGGACGAGTTCGCTTAGCGCTAGGCAGTTGGTGCTGCAGAGGCATAGAAAATGTATAATTTTTGCCAATGCATAGGTAAGCCAACAAAGTGCATCGTTAGTCGCTTCCCACGGTCAGAGTCACAGTGCGGTTTGTTATTGTCGAAAATGTGCGCTTCAGTTGTTGATATTGGTAAATGGGGTGTGTGCGAAAATAAGTCAAGAGCGAAGGCCTGGCTTTAACGACCGAATCTGGCAATACCACTAAATTTTAGGCATAACTAAAAGATGGATTGTTTCGATATTTGTAACCCAGAAAAGCCATAAGGGAACTCACAAACATTGTATTTCCTTACATTGTTTTTTGGCGGCTACACTCTTCTCATGCATACACAGCAAAAAAAAAAAAATTGTGCTCTAAGAGTATCGGAAATTGTACGATTACTAGCTTTGGCTTTATAAAATAATTAAGAATATTAATAAATTAAATATACTACATCATTTCATATCTTATATATTTTGTACTTCCCCCTTTTGCTAACTTATGTACTTCTTTTGGTATTCAAAATAGGATGGATTCCGCCACTGTTGAAAATGTAAAATACTCTAGAGACCCAGGAGCGGAGATTTCATGAAAGTATCTTAGATGTGCAAAGAACAATAACTCAAACTGGATGTTTTTAATAATCAATGGCTTTCCAAAGAATATTTGGCCAGAGCAAGCACAGCTTTAAACCATGCAGAAATTCCTTTAATTACCCATTAAAATGTATATTGGTGGGACTTCTACTGCTGCTGGAGTCCGCCAACGGTGACTGGCTAATGGATTGCGGCAACTGTCACTGCAAATGGAACTCTGGCAAAAAGACTGCCGACTGCCGGAATTTAAGCCTCGGTGGCGTGCCCGAGAATCTAAGTCCGGAGGTTCAGGTCCTGGACTTGTCGCAGAACCGCATCCTTTACTTGGAGGAGCATGCATTTTCAACCAACCACCTGCAGAATCTCCACAAGCTTTTCTTACGCAATGGAACGTTGAAGCACATCAACCAGCTAAGTTTCAGCCAACTGCAGATCCTAATTGAGCTCGACTTGTCGAATAATTTCATCAAGGACCTGCTCCCCAATGTGTTTGATGCCTTGTCCAAGGTGAGAGCTATACTGCTCAATGGAAACCTTTTGCAAACAATACGCCGGGATGTCTTCCATAACCTCAAGTACCTACACAAGATAGAAATCATGCACAATCGCCTCATAAGCATAGATTCCCAGGCGTTCCTTGGCGTGCCGCTTCTATCGCAGATCTACCTGGACAATAACGAGCTTAAGATACTCCGAACTGAAAGTTTTCGGAGCTTAAATAAACTCAACACCTTGTCGCTGGTCGAGAATCCATGGAATTGTACCTGCGACCTCCAATTGTTCCGAGACTTTGTTATAAACATGAACCTGTATACGCCACCCACCGCCTGCCATTATCCACTACAGCTGCGCGGGATGCTGTGGATCGAGGATCAGCCGGAGGCCTTTGCCTGCAAGCCCAAGATTGTGTATCCCGCCATGGGTACCTCTATCAACACATCCAAGGCCAACGTGACTCTCATATGCCGGGTGCTCGGAACTCCCAACACGGTCATAGCCTGGGACTTCAACAAGCAACTATATGAATCTCGTTCCATGTCGGCCAAAAGTCTGCGACAGCAACGGGTTCATATTGAAATATTGCGAGAGCAGAAGGAGAACAATCAGCAATTCGGCCACGATGTCTTTGTGTCGCGTCTCACCATCCTTGATGCCAGGAAGAGCGATGAGGGAGTCTATACCTGCTTGGCCGAGAATCCCGGGGGCAAAGATGCTGCCCACATAAACCTCGTGGTGCAAAAGACCCCTCAGCGGAGCTCTCTACTCGGCACTGATCTGTTTGCCATCATAAGCCTTATAGCTCTGGGCTTCCTTAGCACCTCGATCCTCCTGTCCATGATCACCTTCTTCACATACAAGCGCTTTAAACAGCTGCATAATAATGGACGTCACACGCACTTGCCAGGACCAATTAGCGTTTCGGTGCAGCCACATTCCGGCAATGATGCTGGTGGCGGAGTCAGTGTGGTCCAGGGCAGGAAGGGTATGCTTGATCCACTGAGCTCCACTGGGGGTGCAGCGGTTAAGAATTATGTTTTATTTCAATCGACCAATGGAAATTTAACCGAATTAAATATCGACGCTCCTCGTACAACAAGAAACTATGCCGGCGTGCTATTAAATAGCAACTATCTGGAATATCTCGATAATCAGGTCGTTGGTAACAGGCCAAGTCCTAGTCCTTCCAAGGATCAAGAGCGTGGGGGAAGCTATTGTGCCACGTCTAAAAGTGAAGAGAGCAAACTGAATGGTATGTATAACATTTTTTTTTTTAATCATATAAAACTTATAATTATTTAAAATTATTTATACCATTATTTATACTTTTCAGATAAGCTCGATCCCACATCCACAGCCACTTTTTCTAATACTAACGATACACCCACTCTGCCTTCTACTGCCAGCACCAAGGCTAAAAAAGAAATCAAAGAATTCCAACCTGACTTGCTGCCCTCAAATGAATCGTCTATTTTGATGGCCGAAAAAGGCGATGAAGATTCGCAGGATCGACCAGCTAAGCAATCTATGGATAATCCTCGCCGCAAGTACAACAGCAATGTGCAAAAGTACCTAAGGGAGAAGTACGGCAGTGCCCGACTGACGGCTGTAGGCAAAGTAAGAAAGGACAGCGGAAGTAGACAGGAAGTGCAGTTGAATGGCACTTCGAATACATCAATGTAGTCTGTACCTGAATTCAGCCCTTCCCAAAACGATCGCAGAAGAATCATCCCACTCCATGTAGATATGGACCTCGCCTTATTTCTTTTAGTAATTGATGTAATTTTAAGAATATATGTATGAGTGAATAAATATATAAAATATGTGTTTTTTATATAAAGCCACAGGATGTATAGGTAAGAATTAGCACTTTTGTGTGATATAAAATGTTTGCTTCCTGCACACAGTACTACCTGACTTTGGATGATCCGGAAAAAGTCAAAACTTAAATGCAAATGAATAAAATCTTTTATTTAAAATATAAAATGAAGGCATGAATAATGTGAAAATGAGTATATGAACGATTTGGTGGGCTAGAAAGGCAGTTGTAGCTACTAAACTAGGTTAGTAAATGACCATTGTCGCCGGACCACCGCTAATAGTTGCAGCGTTCCGCCAGGTTCAGCTGATCGTCGAAGCTATGCAGCGGCAACGGCGTCTTCTGCAGCTCCTTTTCCGTCGAACGAGAGCGAAGATGCGCCCGATTCTTGACACAACTGAGTGGCGTGCGCTTCTGGGCGTTTAGCGGCGTAGTGCTTGAAGTTGGTGTGCGAATGCCGCCCCTGGACGGCGACTCCTCCTCCTGGTCGACGTAGATCTTTGGCTTGCTGGCCCTCGCCGGCTTGCGCGGCGGCACCCTACGCTTGTGGCCCAAACGGACGCGCTCCAAATGCTTGTTGGCCGGCATCGCTGTCGAGGAATCTGCATTTGGCTCTGCTGCGGTGTCAGCAAAGGAGGCCATGCTGCTGCCGCCAGCACTCAGATTTAGTGTCAGTGTCTCCAGGATTTGTTCCAGCATCTGTGCCTCACGTGCTTCTTCATCCTCATCGTCGCAGAACATTATAGGCGTACGATCGACGCCCACACTGGGAGAGCGCGGATCAAAGTGTACCTGTGATGACGGCGGCGGCAGAGGCGGTGTCTGCTGCAGCTGAGCCTCGCAGGGCATGGTTTCCTCATCGTCGTACGCCAGCGAGACAATCTCCAAAGAGCTGTTATTGTGGGTGCTCGGCGGCGTACCAAAGCTATCACAGCTCTCATCCGCTTGAGGTGGCGCAGATATTTCTGGAGGCGTAGCGACTGCCGCTCGAGACGTCGGTGCTCTGGTGTCCACAAAGAGGTCGGCAAAGGTGTCGTCCAAGTTTAGGGAACGCACTTCGTCCAGCACTAACGGTGTGCGATTTAGCTGCGGCGATCGGGGATCGCTAAGGGAGAATCCCTTCAACAGACGCTTGCGCAGCTGTGAGAAGGCATTTTCGCTGGTGGCCTGCTGCACCATTTCAGACTCAAACGGCACCTGCGGCTCAGGCTGCAAAAACTACAGAAAAACAGCGGTTAGCCCCCTAAAGACCGTACCAGCTCACAACTTACGTTCAGAGGCGTGCGACATCCGTTCGGGGAGCGGGGATCGAGCAAAGCGTTGTTCTGCTCGCGGGTCGGAGTGGTCATTTCCATATTTTCGGGCCTCTGGCTGGCCAGGCGCAGTTTCCTTAGTGTCGGTGTGTCCGGCAGGTACTCGCCCTCCATTTTCGTTGCTTTGGCTCCCATTTTAAATTCTTTTCTGCGTTATCCAGCGACTTTTCACAGACTATTTTGGAGTAAAAAATGCTCGTTGCCGCGCATTTGTTTTGAAATGGCGTCGCGTGGAGTTGCCAAACTTTTTTCAAAGAAAAATCATCTAACTCGTAGCTCTGGGCACACTTATCCGGCAACGCAGTGCTGCCAGAAGCTGCGAAAGCGGAAATTTTCTGGCCTTTTGAGATTTTTTAGGGGGAAAGCCAAATTTTCATCATGCAACACTGCTAAGAGTCGAGTTTTTTTTTCCTTTAAATAAAATGTCAAAATACGGCCAAATTAGTGCACCGGAAGAAGACTTTTGTTTTTTCTAAATAATACACCGGAAGAAGCTTAAACAAAAAGTAAGTGTAATACGAATGGGGACAGTCTGCGAAGACTGAATTTCCTCCCAAAAGTGAAACTTTTAATGTGCGTCTATGTGAGCGAACATAAAATTGGTCGTGTGTACCAATAGTAAATGAAAGTTTTAAAAATAAAAAGAAAACTCAATCCACAAGGTGAAGTTTTTCACAAAAAAGTTAGTTTTACGGTTTTACGCAGTAGTTGTATTTAATATCTAAATGTGTGTGTGTGTGACTGTGGGCGCCGCAAGCAGAAGTAGTCTCTTGTGTATGTGTCTTTTTTTAATATGGCCGTCTCCTTTCCACATACAGTTGCGTCTCGTCTGTGCCGACATTTTTGTTTATTTTAACTCTGAGACTTGCGAATTAAACGGAAAAATTGGTTTGTGGGCTTGCAATGATTTCGCGTGGGCCCCGCGATGCATTCGGGGCCACCTTAATGTAGGTTAGTGCTCTGAAATGCGCTTTATGTTGGCTGCATTGTTTTATTTGCCAATTGTAGCGCAAAAAGTAAACAAATTGTATACACCACTACCTCCAGAGCGCATGTCGTGTAGACTTTCTCTCTTGCTCCGAATCGCGAGTGCGGCATGCGCTCTGTGTATGTATCTGTGTGTATAGGTGTGACTGAAAACAACAAAATTTCATTCATTGCTCATTTCCGAGAACTAACTACACACGCTGCTCGCTGCGTCGTCGCCATCTGCAATCACGCCTCTGCGAGCGTGTGTATGCAGATGCGGATACGAGCAACCGCCGCAATTGTGCAACATGTTTATAGTTTCCACGGCAGCTGCCCTGCATCCGACTGGGCGTGGCATATGCGAGGTCAGGTGCAAACATCTCCCCGTCCTAGTCACTCATCCCCCCTCATCCATCGCGACGATTAGTAACCGTGCCAAGTCCCGTAACTTCTGCGTAATGCTTCTTCTTGCCCACTTCCAGTCGCATTCCAGAGTTCAACATTCTGGCTGTTCTCGGCGTTTGATTGCCGTCGTTGGCCGCGTTTTTCACACATTCCTCGGGCAGTCTTGACAATCTCACACAGACGCAAGGCTGCCAAACACTTGTGTAAAGCTTTCGCATACTATTGATTTCAATCAACTTGCGGAGCTCCGGCTCTCTCTGTCGCTCTCATGCTCATTTGTCAATTAAGCACCGCGTCCGTTGTCGGCACATAACCAATTTACAAGCGAATGTGTGTGCGGGCTGCTGCATCCGTGTGGGTAAATTCCATTTCCTGTTTATAATATTGCGGCACACCCGCCCGTCATCCTCTCCCCAGCCCCTCCTTATGCATGGCGTCTTTCTTCCACATCCATCGGACGAACCAACTGCCTGTCTGCCGCAGAGCGGAGACTCGAACCTCAGCCGGCTCTTTTCTCCTATCTCTTCCTCTGTGGCACCTCATTTCACCAGACTGTTGTGACTACACAGACGCTGCACAGTGGATTGACCAGCTAAAAACAAAAAAAGGAATAAATAAAAATACAAACTATTCAACATATTTAAAGGAAATACAAATAGGTGGCAAACCATCCCACAGCTTCAACATAAAACATAAATTTCCGGCTGCTTTCGCTCTTATCTGCCGATCGCGATCATCCACGAATTTCGGTTTCACTGAATTTCACTTTTTGCAACCACTGTGCCGTCGGGCTTCTGACCGCTGCTTAGAAACGACGCGGAATTGGAACACGAGTACCACGCTCTCCACTCTCATTCCCGATTCCCGGCCTGATCCGGCTATCATTGTTGTTGTTGTTGTAGTCGGTAGCGGCAGCGGTGAGTTGAGTACAGTACGTGCCACTTCCTTTACATTCAGAAAAATAAAAATTGCTCACACACACATACAAACCAGGCACAGGCACATCTGAAGCATACATAAAGACAAACAGACAGTGTATACTTTAGGAATGGGGGATGGCCGATGTTGGGGAGCGGGTGGTGGAGGTGAGACGGTTTTCTCGGCGTCTGCGCCCTGTGCCGAGTTGTTGCTTTTATGCTGCTGTTGGCCTTACAACATATTGTTCTTGTACAGTTGCAAAGATACGATACCACTCACCGTTTACACACGCACGCATACAATCAAATCTAGTCAAAACATTGAAAACGAGTTTGATAATTTGCCTGATGTGGCAACACTGCGAGTGCACGTCCCCCCGCCAGCACGGATTCCACCAATCGTCTGCTTATTAGAAGAAAATACCGCAGCGCGTTGTTGTTGATTTTACGTAAGAAGGCCGTCGAACTTAGCATAGAAATGACCGAGGGAGAGAAAACGGGAAAGAGAGAGAGAGAGACTAATCTACGCAAGTGAAATGCTTGGAGAGAGAGCGTCTGAGTGTGTGCGTCTAATGATTACCGTTACAATTTGCATGTTGTCTAGTCAGACGTCTCGCGACCCAGACTGAGCGACCCAGCAGCAATTGGCAAAAAATTCTTTGGCGTGACCTTTTATCGTCGCTGGACGCGGTGTGTTTGTGTCGTGCTTTGTAATAATTGTGTGCGTATAAAAGATAGGACTGAATAAGCTTTCTTTTATTTATTGATTTTTTGAAAGAAGTGCTATTGAATTGATTCTCCAAGGGAGCCGGCTATGACATGGGCTCACACTGGCGGTGAAGATATCGTGTACCTTCTCTTAAAAAGCTCCATTCATAAATATTCCACTATTTCATTTTAATGACAAAAAATAAATTTAAATTTGTGATTAAAAGATGTGGCAAATTTAATTTTCGAATGTACATTATTTTTATCTACTTTTATAATTAATTTCTAAGCCCATTGCTAATTTTCCGACCTCGGCTGTGCACTTGCCAGGCCCAAGTTGCATGCCATGCTGTGTCGGTTCTGTGGTTCAATGTCCTAACCGCACACAACAAGTGCAACAATTGTAGCATCAAAAACAGCAACAGAACAACACCGCAAAAGGGGGAAGAAGTTGGCGAAGAAGCGGAGAACTGGATAGGGTAATGCAATGCAATGCACAAGTGCAAAAGCGTAGCGACAAAGATGGCAACGGAATGGGGGCAGTCCTAGGGCAATCCATTAACATTTGCCCATCCCCGTGTTCCTGTGCGTTGTTTTCTTGTTGTACAGTTGAACCTGTGACATCCGAGTGCTGACTGCAAACTAAGCCGATTGAATGGGTAAATCTCTTCTAAATCAAAATAATTTTTTTTTTTTTTACAATTTTTGCCATTTGTGCTGTGCTCTAACCCAGAAAACGTTATGATGCGTTGCTTGTGACGTCAAGTTAGCATGTTGACGGCCCACTTTACGGACGGACACCGGAAACGAGTAGTTGTAGCACTTTTATGCATGCAGTCGAACTTCCGTAACTAAAAGTGTCATGTGCCAACCAATATTAGGCCTATTTGCTTTTACATTTTTCGCAGATTCCTTCTTAAGTGAAATGAACATTTGTGAATGTGAACATTTTTATCGAATCTTTAATCCCACTTCACATAGGGGGTACTTTACTGGATTCTCTTAAGCAATGTAACACAATCTCTTTATCCAAGAAACCGATAAAACAATATTAAAGTCTTCTATGAAAAAAATCTAAAAATGCAACTGTTTTGAATTAAGGCCGATATCAAAGTGATCTGGCAACTTTCCCATTTAGTCATTCTATGCTGGTGGTTTTATTTTTGGCGCGCTTCCCGAGCGAGCGGCAAAAGGCAATGAAGAAATTTCCCGAATGGAATGGAATGTTGTTTACGTGCGCGCCTGCGCATCGTCAACCTTCGGCTAGTTTGATGAAATCGGCAGCTTTGTCGCCTGAACTCGTCTGGACTCCATCCTGTTCGTCCCGTTTGGCCGGCTACCTGCCCCACCCTCGTGCCCCTTGTGCCACGCCCCTGTCCTAGTGGTTCTACCGCCGCCCTGCGTCGCTTCTTGTTTGTGTGCTTTCGCCCCACCAAACTCAAAACTGGCGGCGGCGGCGGCGTGTCAATAACATGTTGAATCGTGCGAAATCTTCTGGCAGCACCAAAACAAAAACAAAACTATACACAGGACAAGCTCTCCAAAGCCCGCCGCATTGTTATTGTGCCGCATTTTTCCCTCTCCATCGCAAGAGACCTGGATTGCTGAGAGACATAGTGAGCAAGAGAGTTAAACAGTGCTGACATAAAAGCGGAAAAACGTTTTTTTTTTAATACCGTGCATGGTAAAATAATTTTACACTAACTAAACAATAGTTTCCGCCGGAATCCCGGTACTGCCAATAGACCATCAAAATCAATTTTCAAAATGTAGTTAAAAGTAAAATTAAAATTAAACCTTCTCAAATTTGCTATATACTAATATTTTACCCACACACTTTAAAAAGCCAAATCTGTCGGGGGAAAAATAAGGAGCTGACATCACTGGTGGCGGTTGGTATATACGAAATGAGTAGCTGAGAATATGGTTCCAATTTCCGTCGCGCTCAGAGAGCATTTGCCTCTCTCTCGGTGCGGTTGTATTTTAATGTGCGCGGCAACTTTTGTCGGCATTTGCACCAATGTTTAAATTTAAATGCAAACAATTGGTAATTTGTCCAATCGAACGATGATCGCGTAGTAATAAAAATTAATGCAAATGTGTCGCTTTTGCTGTGGTCTAAAAGAAGTGGTTACCGCCTACACGCGTTCTTTTCCAATCCCCCGTCTTTCGTGTGGCTGTGTGTGTGATGTGAACTATTTGGGCTGCGGCCTTATTTTATTGATTCGCTCATAACGGCGCATAAAGTATTTTCTGCAAATTATATGTTTAAACAAATTTTTCTTGGTTTGCCGTTGTTTCCGCTCCTCGTCTCGTCTGTGGCTTGTGCAAAATTCTTAGAATTCTTGACAACATTCCCGCGCACACAAATGTACCAAGTGATGTACACATATACACATCGACGCGACAGAAAAAAAGGTATCCCCTTCTCACCGTTTTATGCAGAAGTGCGAGAGAGAGCGTTCGGGTGTGTGACTGTGTGGAGTGTGTGAAAGAGAGCGAGCTCATAAACTCTCATGTATACGCAACACACCTCAAATGGTTGGGGTCTCGGCTAAATGTGCCTCTAAATCGCTCTCACGCCTCTTTTCGTTCGGTCTCTCAGTCGCGGAACTTGTAGGACTTGTTTTTTGCGCTTTTTGCAAACGCGAAACATAAAAACCGGTACATTTTTGAAAATGCAAGCCGAAGAGATGAGAGCGCGAGAGAGTTGAGTTGTTAGCATAAACTGTTTCTCCTGTGTTGGAATTTTACTTTAACCATATTTTTCACACACTCTGCTTTCCTTACAGTTTTCTAAACACACACACATACACACACGAAAAGAGCCAACGAACTCGTGCAGCGACGCCCAAGAATGAAACGGAGCAAAGCAACATGAAAAATACAACAACGAGCTCGCCAAAGAAATTGTAAACGAAGAAGAAGCAGAGGCGAAAAAGCCACTACAGTATTTTATTAGCGGTGTTGTTGTCATGTATGTATGCACACTTTTTTGTTCATATTTATGTAGTTGGTCTTATTGTTGTTGGTGTAATTATTGCGATGCTTGTATACTGTTATGTTTTTGTTGGTTGCACAACCATTAAAGCCTTTTTCATTGGCCCTGTTGAACGACGGTCGTCGGACTTTCCTCGATTGTTTTTTGCAGATATGTAAAAACGGCGAAGAAGTGCCTCCGATTGATCTTGACCTACACGCCGACAAGTTCAGCGCAGTTTATATGGTTATTCAACTTATTTTTTATTTCGCGCACTTCTCCCTTTTGCACACAAATCATGCCTGTATATTCAAATGTATGTGTATGTACATAAGAGCGACAGAGAGTGGTGGCGGATTTAATTTTTATAACGGAAATTTTAATAAGCTGCTGCCGCCTCCAAACGAGTGAGCGAGAAGTGCATCAATTGTTAACTGTAAAAGCATTCGTATATGTGAATATTTGCAAATCACCCCACACCCATGCATTCTAAATAACTGTTGTTGCGCTCTCTCTCTCTCTTATTCTGATCCTCCGTTTGGTCGGTGCTGCGCCTTATCGCATACAATGCCAAAGATTCAAAAACAAATTTTTGCGACAAATTGTTAATGCCTGGCGCCAAAGTGATGTTTACTTTTTTGCAATTTATTTATTTGTAGTTGTTGGGAGCAATGCCATTCTGTTGTGGCGTTTCTACTTCACTGCGTTGTCCACTGACATTTTTGCATGCCCTTGCAGAGGGTGTATACCATTAAACAGACCTTTTGGGTAACACTTGTCTGTTATTCTGCTCCGGTAAAAGACATTGTTCCCATTAACTAAATTAAAAAAAAAAAAAACAATTAGTTATGTAACTGCATGAATTATTTCTGCCATACGGCAAGAGTACAAAAAAATCGGCTTACTGCAGTTAAATATTCCTCGTTGTTTTGTATTATTGAAATATGTGATTGCCAGCGTATCTGTCGCGTAGAAATGTACGAAAAATAGCTTCATTCATTCGCACTGCCACCGCCACCATTCATGTCAACTCGAACTCATGTGTGTGTATATTATCGCGAGGCTCTCGCATCATCATCATCAGCGTTATGGTCGTTGTCATGATCACCATTCTCATCATCGTGTTGTAATTGTTCTCGCTGTCTCGTCGCCTATTTATTGTGTTTTTTTTTTTGTTATTGTTATATTTATGTATATTTATTTATTGCAAAAAATGACCGTGGCCGTGAGAACGTAGAAAAACCACTAAATCCGAACCAGATTCTCATCGAAGAACACGCAAGATGTGGAAGCTTCATCAGTCAAATCGCAGGAGAATTGTGTCCTTCTTCAAAGTGGTTGTGAAATGTTTGCCTTTTTATGCCGTTTCATATCACAGCCAGCTTTGAGGAGCGACGCGATGCTCAAGACAACACAAGCACCGAAATCGTAAGCGCTTACTATACCAAAAAAACTACTTTTATTTTTAAAACGAAATCAGTGAAATTAAATGAACAAGTGCATATGAATAAACTGTGAAAGAGACCGAAAATAATTTATTTTACATCATTACATAACACATAAATATCAAAATTATTAAAATTCTTAAAAATCCCGCAGTCAACAAATATCCTAAATCCTTAACAATTAAAATCTATATTGAAATTGGCGCATTCATGCTGGGCTCTCAAAGTGGTTGTGAAATGCATTAACGCTTTGCCGGCATATCACAGCCAGCTTTGATGAGCTTAGCGTAATGTATCGTACATCAATCATAATACATCACTCACTAGCGCAACAGCAACAACATATCCGTCATTTGTACATGCCAGCCAGCCCCCTCAAAATTTGTAGTGGTATGCAATCGAGATGGAAAGACACAGAAGAGATTTAAATTTTCTATAATTGGAAGTGAAAACGTTTTTTTTTTGGAGCTGAAATGGTTTCGGAATACCAATAATTACAAAAAAATCGAATACCATACGATGTTGCTTATCTAAGCCTCATCAAGTGGTTGTGATATGGATACCCAACGCATATCACAGCCAGCTTTGATGAGCTAGGATAATCAACGGGAGACAACATAAATTGAGAATTCGAAAAAAAAGTGAATTGGTTTGGAAACTAAAAAAGAGAAACAATTGAAAACCCCATGTAACATAATGGTTCATATATAGTACTTACATGACAATTTTAAACACATTTATTTATTATACTTATACGTAAATGTATATTTATGATTTAATGCAGTTTTGGTTTTAATATTCTTTTGTTAAGTACACAGTTATAGAGTTATCGCCCAATATTCATACCTAACATGACACTAATGCTGTTTTATTTCTCTCACAGATACAACACATCCTTCCTTACTCCACGTTTACGTTCCACACAAGCAGCAATTCCAAAGAGATCTTGACGACGCCTTTGCAGCGGACAACGAATATTTTTTAATTATTTAATTTTTTTTATTTGTGATAGTCAATAGTTAAGTAAGCTTTAAAAACAACCAAAACGTTGCAACCAAAAAAGGAGAAACCCAAAAAGAAGAAACGGCTACCAATTACACACCAATGCATTCCAAAATGGGTGGAGGACACATGCTAACTGCCGCCCTGCTGCTGGTAATCGGATGTCTGGAATATCCGGTGTACCTTGAGGCCTGCTCCAGCCGCACAGTGCCCAAGCCGCGGCCCTCGATCTCGTCTTCGTCCATGTCTGGTACTGTTTTACCGCCCACTCAGGCGCCGGTCACCAGTACTACAATGCGCACCACGACTACCACAACGACGCCCCGGCCCAATATCACATTCCCAACGTACAAATGCCCGGAAACCTTTGATGCTTGGTACTGTTTGAACGATGCCCACTGCTTTGCCGTAAAGATCGCCGATCTGCCGGTCTACAGCTGCGAGTGCGCCACCGGATTTATGGGCCAGAGGTGCGAGTATAAGGAAATTGACAACACCTACCTGCCCAAGCGGCCGCGTCCGATGCTGGAGAAGGCGAGCATCGCGAGCGGTGCCATGTGCGCCCTGGTCTTTATGCTGTTTGTCTGCCTCGCCTTTTATTTGCGCTTCGAGCAGCGGGCTGCCAAGAAGGCCTACGAGCTGGAACAGGAACAAGATCAGGAATACGATATTGATGAGGAGCACTGTGAGTGTTGTCGCAATCAGTGTTGTCCGGCTGGCGAAGAGCCACCGCTCATTGTGGAGCAGCGCAAGCTACCCTATCACATGCGGCTGGAGCATGCTCTCGTGTCCTTTGCTATTCGCCGCAGCAATAAACCGTGAAGAAACGAAATGGATGGGAACTCCCCAGCTATAAAATGCCTTGCCACAAAAATGGAAAACTAAACTGATGCATGCCACGAATTTGTATTATGCTTTTGTCTGTAGTTTTTTTAAATTCCAAAATGTGCATTAGTTACTAAGTACATCATTCGAAAACTGACCGCTTGTCTCCTGTCCAGAGATTACCCACTTTCTTTTACCGAAAGTTGGCACAGGCAACCAAGGAAAGTGGTTAAATCCAGCCTTTTATTCTCGAATCAAACTATGTATTTTTTGTACACCCTATGCTAGCTATTTATTATCGCTAACTGATATATGCGTATCACACACAACACAACGCGAAACACGCGCCAAGTATTATTTATTGCGAGAGAGATTTACGATAAATTATATAAATTTTGCTAAATAAATATAAGAAAATGCACGATGCAAAAAAAACTTGTGTTTATTATTGTAGAGGAAGTGGTGACCTAAGCTTTCTTTTCGATCAATTTTAATTAAATTCCCAGGGAGGAAGTCTGGAATATCAATTATGTTAGCACCTGATGTCTGGCATATTGATCTGATATCTACCTTGAACTTGGCAAATAGGAACTGATTGGGTAATCCATCTTCCTTTTAACATGTTATCTTTTTATCTCTAAAAATTTACCTTCGATGTAACAGTTTTTGGGATTCTATTTTAAAGTTTGCAGTTTTTTTTTGTTTAAGTAATATATTTTTTATGGTCATTTTATCTTTTTATGAATTATTACTTTTCACTTTTCAGAGACTCGAGTCTACTTATTACGATTGAGGCCCTTATCATTTGTCAATCAAACGGGAATTTTGTTGATGGGGATTTTTAAATAGACAGACTGACACGCTCCGCTCGGCTTTATAGTGGGGTTTCCCAGTCATTAATGATAGATGACCAAAGTATTTACCTGCTTTTTATGGGATTCGTAAATTAAATGTACTCAAAAATGTTTGCGATTAGATTAACACCATTGACGGAAATGTATAGGTCAGGGTAACTAATTTATAATGAAATACCTATTTATTTAGTATATGTACAACATTCGAAAATTGAAGTCTGATTCTCCCAATTAAAACTGGTGCGATATATTCACGCATTTTTGATAAAGCGCCTTCATGGGTCCATAGCTCGACAGGACCAGGGATATAAGCGTGAGGCACTTCATGAGGATTTGAAGATCCGTCTCACTGCGACTCTTGAAGTAGCCCGTCTGATAGCCGTAATACTGGGTCGTCAGAGCGATCACGAAGCAAGCGAAGCCCAGGAAATTGTGGAATGTCTTGTTTAGCAATGGAGTAATCAGCTTTTTTAAACGCTGCGAAAACAGAGCCGACAATCCGGAGGACATGGCCAGTATGCAGAGTATAAAGGCGGTCATTCCTGTAAAGTTAATAAGGAATTGATTACTTCGGGTTTGATCTTAGGATCTTTTTGTTAATATTCTTGCATTTTTTATGTTTTGGTTTGAAAAGATTCACGTATAAAAATACAAATAATCATACTATCAGCATCAACAGTCATTTAAATCAAATTTTGGTTTTATAAAATCAATTTTTTAATATGTAAAAAAACCATCTAGTTGATTTTAGTGCAGGGTATGCCATGTCCGGCGCAATTTACTTTATAGGTATTACTATATTATTATTTGTCATACATTTGTCAGACCTCGAGATTGGGATCCCCATCAAACTTTGACATTAACAGATGAAAAAAACAATCTAAGAAAACATCTGGGAAATGCACTTGAATAATGGCATTCAGTAACTAAATATAACAATTTGTAAAATCTAAAATTTTAATATAATTTGTTATTTATTGCAAAAAGATTTTTACAAAGTAAAACAAAAGTATTCTTTGTTAATCCTTTTAACAGGGAAATACTTAGATGTTTATACTGTTTAACTCAAATGTTAATGTTGATTACTTTAGGAGTGTTAAAAATTGTTGAAAACATATTATTATAGGGCATAAATATGTAAAGATATTCTTTTAATATATATTTTCAAATTTAGTTCGTGTGTTTGCAGAAATTATTTAGTAAATAAATAAATAATTAAGCAAACACACACGGTTTTTAATTTTTTCAAAGTGTAATTGTAATCAGTGTTCGCTACGAGCTGCGTAGTTTTACTCACCCAGTTTTCCGTGGGTCGATTGAAGCAAAAATCCCTTCTGTATCATTTTGATGAGAGCACCAGCTGCCCCACAGCCTCCGCCCAGTGTCAGGAGCACCCAATGAATGGTCGTCTTGGTCTGGCGCTTGTATCCGTTCGTCAGGACATTTCCACCGTAATGGATCATCACGCCCTCGGCCATGAAGAACGAGAACTGCGAGGAACAAGGACTTGGTTTCAGTGTCCGATCCGAAGGAAACACTAAGTATTTACCCCAATGGTCACCAGCCAGGCGTGCAGACCGGTGCCGGCTAGACCGGTTCGCAGGGTCAAATACGACATGTAGATGGTAACGAATCCAATGCACATCTGGTTGAGAACGTTCAGGAAGTACTCCAATCTCAGCAGACGATCCTGGGCCTCGTGGCCAGACGACAGCGTGCTGTGGGACATTTTCGAGTAGCGTCGCGGGGATTGAACAAGTACGAATGAGGGCTGTCGGTGTGACTCCGTCCGGATCGTGCTGCCGTAGTCGACGGCACGCTGCGTTCTACTGACGACTGCCTGCTGCTGACTCTCGGACATTGTAGTTTCGGTTTTCGGAACACTAGCTTTTATCAGCGCTTTGGAATAATGTTATTTTCGTGTTAACATTTGTACAATTGCCGACTGATAGTACCGCCTGCCTTTTCACAGACAAATTAGCTCAAACTGTTTACGATGCCTATTAAATGGTAAATGTGTGGTCCGATACGCCCATTGAACTTTGTGTGTCCGCCGATGCCTCAAATCATCGTCTGCTCCCGACAACGCTTAGGTAGTACTGCCGAGGCTTGCAGCATCCGCTCCTGACCACAAGAATGACTTGGCTCTATATTTTGTATTCATATCGGTTTTCCTCTGGGGAAGCTAATAAAGTGCGAGTGATAGAAACAACAACCGCAGATGGGTTGTTCAAAAATGTGGGTTTTTTTTTTTGCCCTTTAATTTGCGAAAGCGCGCCAACGATTCATCTATTTTCAGTTATCAACACTAAATATAACGACTTTTCCCTATGTAACAGTGCTGGCAACTTGGCAATTTTACAACTAAAATAGTTGTAAAAAAAAAGGGTTTTGTAAAACCCACCCACATCAAGTGGGGTAAATAAGTAATTATTAATAATACATTTACCAAATATTTTTATTAACAAATTTACTCATTGTTAATTTATAATGTTATTTAATTTATAAGTACATACATATGTTTTAATGATGTCAACACACTTCTGGGCTGATAAAAAATTTATGGTTTCACTCTGTGATCTTATTAGATTACCGAATACATTAGTCTTCCTCGCTTCTCTTACGTATCGATTTCTAAAAACTGTCATATTCCATTTATATATTTAAAATCTATATATGTTTAAAATCATATTTAATCTTTTCAGCGTTAAAGTCAAATATTGTAACAATTACATTAAACAGAGCTGCTCATACAGTGTTCCTTGAGAAATTCGGTTTTTATATTGAAAACGCACGAAATTTGCAGAAACTGACTCAAGCTGACTGTAAGCCAGCCCTGTTGATACTATTATTTCGTTTAGATATACCCTATAATTCCATGGAATAAAATACGATCAAAACATTTTTTAGACAACCGCCAAAAGGTAGGCAATGTTTTGAAACAGCAATGCATGTATTATGGCGATAGATATTTTTTTAGTCATTGTACTTGACTGTAATATTTTGACGTAATGCAACGTAGATATTTTCAAAACCCACACACAGATCAACGCCAAATTGACGAAGTTATAGGTAGTTCATTACCAATAAAACAATTTTTTTTTTATATTTTGCTGTTTTTAATTTCCTTACGGAAACATTTACATTTCAATACTTATTAACAAAAAACATTGGCACATATTTTCAACGTTTTCAAAAATATAGTTTTAATGATGATAATAATGAATAAACATATGGTAATTAAATTTAAAGCAAACTCTTACAGCTTCGCCATTAAAAAATTGAAAAAAGTCCGAGTTTGCGCTTAATTAAGCTTTAAAATATATATCTTTAATATACTAGATTTCGATTTAAAAAAGCATTAATCGAAATTTCACCAATTA
>JAEIIJ010004929.1:0-17715 GCA_018904815.1 Drosophila ogumai
AAAAAACAAATTCATAACATAATAAATTAATCGAGGCTTACAGAATTATTTCTTATAAGAAAACAAAAATGTTTCCTTACTTTTCTAATTATTTTCTTAGCTCAAAGTCTGCTTCTTAACTCTAATTGCTCTCAGCTGTTATGATTTAGTAAAGTTTATATTTTAAATAGCTTCTCTGAGCAATTTCGTAAACTTTGAGCCACCCCTGTCAACCTCTTTCATTGCCTCCCCTTATTCCTACACCTCTCAATACCCACATCGAGCCGCCTTTGTTCCCATGAATAATTTGTGGAAACCATTTAAAAGCCGCTCTCTGCCTCCTCCTCCTCCTCCCTGCTTACAGTTTCCCAAATGTCGCCGGCATTTTCTAGACGAATTCAAAACAGAAATTTTTTAATAGACTTCATCTTGATGAGGGGCCCGGGATATGGTTAGGGATACGGATGCGGATACGAATACGGCTTAGGAGGAGGCAAGGCACTCGGCTGGGGGTGTCATGTGTGCCATTCGCTTTTTACGGCACTTAAACGACGCATTAACGCGCACGCACAGCTGCTGCCACGCCCCTCAAACCCCCAAACCCACACGCCCATGTCCTACGACTGATGCAGACATAACCCCGGCCAAGTCAGAGGCAGTTGCGCCTTTATTACGGCAATAAACTCAACTTGGGGCAGGGACAGAGTCTGGGTCTGGGTCTGGGTCTGGGCGAAAAAAAAACAGAAGAAAAGTGGCGCAAATATTTCACGCAACTTGTTCAAAGTTCCTTGACGATACCCTTTAATGGAAAACAATTGAAGGGTTGTTTGTTCAATCATTAAAATTGGTTGAAATATTAAATAATAATTAGTGGAAAATTTAAAAAAGTTGCCTTTATAAGCGATTTATTATTTAAAGGTTTTGGTTACTGGAGTATTTTTTTTTTTAATTTCTGGGTTATTCCCTAAAAATAGGATACCTTATAGTCGAGTAAAATCTGTCCAGCATTTCCTTTGCCTTCAAAGTCCTCGGTCCTGAGCTTTGTCCCCGTCAAACGGAGCGAATTTTTGTGCGCGGCTTTTTGTGGAAATTTCTTGCTTTTTAATTACTTGCTGGCACTCGTGGATACATCCACCCCTGCTCCAAGCTGCTTGCTGCCTGCTGCCCGATCCCTGCTCCCTGCATCCAGCTCCCTAGGGATTGCTCTTTGATATGCTCTCCCCGCTCCATGGCCACTCGAGAGTTGCGGGCGCTGCACTTGAAATGGCCAAAGGAGGACTCACAGTTCAGGGAAGGGGAAGTGCCATCAAAGCTTTTAGGCGGATTAACCAATATAATAATTTCAGTAGCAAGTCCTCGCCACAAACTTGACAATGAAAGCAACATGGCGGCCATGGTGGGGATGAGGATGAGGTGGCAGCAGCAGCACCCGCCCAAGTCAAGTGTCAAAACAAATATGTTTGCCGCCTGCGGTTGCCGGAGGAGCAGTTTTCAATTCGAGGCCAGCTCCCGGCTGCATGATTGTGCATTTAGTAGACGCCAGCAGGACCATCCACAAAAGGATCCCAAAGCGGCATAGAGATTGGAGAGCAGAGAGTGGAGCCAATAGGCTGGCTCGTATGCACAGGCACATGGCAAACACTTGAAGCTGTACAAAAGGATGCAAAGAAGGCGGCAGGATGCGCGCCAAATCCTTCGGCAGCAACATCATCATCAACAGCACACAGAGGAACTGGCAACAATTTGATGCACAGGAAATTAATTTTAGTTGAGTTTTCTTTTGCCTTTATTTTAGTATTAAATTTAAATTAGAACAAAAATACTTTAAAATTGGACATTTACTTAAAAGTTTAGTTTAAAGACTACAATTATTGAGAATCTGACTTTCATGTGATTTCAATGTATTTTCTCTGCGCTTTTAAAAGGCTATATATTGAATTTTTCGCAGTGTTTCTCCGCCACAATCCCCAGAATTTACTACCCTCTCTAGGGAGAGCTTCTTTCCCTTCCTATCCTGGCAAATTCCCCGTCTCCCCACCAATCCATTGCATTTCAGAATTCGCGTAATTGGCATTTTTAAGCAAAATTCACGCTTCAACACTTTTTCAAGTGTGAGACTGCCACTGCCGGGGAGTCCCGAGTCCTGCCAAAGGAGTGTGGTAACTGTGTGTGCATCCTTAGGACGAGTGCGAAGTTACACACGCGGAAACCTGCACTCGATATTTCTAATTAGTGAGTTTTAAGCTCTTTGCCAGCAATTTGCGACATTTATTAATTAATTTCTGGCAGCAGCGAGAGAAGCATTATTAGACTGTGATTAGCCGGCTTTATTCTGGGCCATTAAAATAGGCAGCCAAAGTTAATTAGGCGGAATAAGCCGATAAAAAGCTTTGGTTTACAAATAAATATATTGAATGACTCACACGAATTAAAGTTTAGCCTTTAGGCTTAACCCGCTGGCCCTAATAAATTTGTAAACGAATTGCAGCCGCCAAGGTCAGGGCCAACATCGAACACTCCAAACAGTCCGAGTAACGGACGCTCAGGCACGCACCAAAATAAGACATGGCCAGGTGTAGACCACAAAACGATATATATAAAATAAAATGAAAAAGAATTGGAGATGGAGATGGCTGCGATCCGCGCCAAGAATTGCGCATGCGCAACGTCGATCGAATGTCGTTGACTTGGCAGCCATCGATGGCTGAACTACGGGCGTGACCCGCATCGCTAATGCCGCTCGAAAAGTGTAAGTGGCTATAAAAGCCCCGGGCGGATCTTCGTTGGACATCACAACCCAATTGGCCATCCACCAAGTGACAATCCAAAAACCAAAACCTATCAACATGTTCAAATTCGTAAGTACACAAAAGAATAGTATTTTAAGAAGTAAACATATATAATTTTTAAAGCAGAGTGTAAAAATTAAGCTAAATTAAATTGTTAAGAACATCAGATATTTTTTTTAAATTTAATTAAATATCTCAATTAATTTTTCAAAATATCATAGATTGAAAACGAATCTCTAAATCTTCTTGAAAAAAATCATTCTGCAAGATACAATTTTATTAACAAACTTTTGAAAGCCGTTCAAAATGTATACATAAAATGGAAAGGAGTTTTTTAAATTCTCAAAAATTTCTATAATCATTTTAAATATTTTAGATGTTGTACTTTTTGAACTCTTGAAATAGGAGTTTCTTTAACTTAAGATAATATTTCACAATGTTCAAGTTAAATTTCAAATTTTAAAGAACTGTCCACAGAATCTTCCCTGAATTCAATAAATTACTTTCTACGTAAATTGTTAGAATTTATAAACTTTTAAACATCCAAAAAACTTTAAATCTTATTTATAAAAAAATATTCAAAAAAAAAAAATAATCTCTTTAAGAGTACGTGATCTGGAATAATCGTTTTTACTTAACCCATAAATTAACTTTTATTTTTCAGGCTGCTATCTTCTTCGCTGTTGTGGCTGTGGCTGCTGCCAAGCCCGGTATTGTGGCTCCTCTGGCCTACACCGCTCCAGCTGTGGTGGGCAGTGCCGCCTTTGTGGCTCCCTATGCCTCTAGCTACACCGCCCACACCGTGGCCCACAGTGCTGCCTTCCCTGCTGCCTACACTGCTCCCATTGCCGCCGCTGCTTACACTGCTCCCATTGCTGCTCCTCTCGCCGCCGCTTATACCGCTCCCGTGACCCGCTTTGCCACGCCCTACGCTGCTCCCTTTGCCGCTCCTTATGCCGCCGCCTACACCTCTCCCCTGGCCTACAGCTCGCCTTACCTGGCCCGCCCGTACGTCGCCGCCGCTGCTGCCCCTCTGCTGCTGAAGAAGTAAATCAACGAATTGTGAACCCTAAGGAAATATGGCCCCATGAGCTTGGCTCATGGCTTGGCTTTTATTTCTTTCTAAACCAAGACTTGTGATGAATTAAAATTTTTAAGAAACAATTTGCAGAGTTTTTTATTTAGAATGACTATTTATTTAGGGTATTTTTTAATGTAAGGAGAAAGTGTTTGGCACCCTAAAGATATGAAGTTTGAATTATTATAGGCTTAGATCATACTTTTAACCATTTCCTTTACTCTTTCATGAGATATATTCCAACCTCACAGACTGGAAAATCTCTAAAAATTTCGGTGACATCCCCGGAATGGGTTTTTATGGATTAGCATGCGAAGCATTGGCATTCGCATATTTAAATTGCTCCATTAGCGAGCTGCTGCTATTTTTTTTCTGTTGTGCGACCATTTGCGCTAAGCGTTCAATTATTGCTACATGTCGAGGCTGCGGATTGGGGCTGCATATCAATGAGGATTGTGCGGTTGGGAACCTCTTTCATCTATGATGAAATTGTTGCGGCTCAAGCCGCAGGCTTCAATGAGTTCGGATATCCTTGCAAACGCCCTCCGAAAACCTACCCAAAATTACCGCAACAACCGCAAGCCACCAAAATATGGGTTAACACGGAGCGCCATTACCCCGAATCCCTCCCAGCTCACAGTTTACAGCACAGAGCTCCCCAGCTCAAGGCAAACAAACATCAGAGATGACATACCGGCTCGGAGCAGTAAATTAAAATTGACACCTGATGCTGACACAATTTGAGTGCTCCGACTCGGTCGGGTTTACTTGACTTGGCTGCCAAGTCCCGGCGCTAATGAGGCCTGAAACCAGAATGCGTCAACAGTTAAGGAGGCTCGGCTCGCCTCCTCCCAATGATAATGATTATAACGATAATGATGATGACGGTGATTTTGATGACATTCGAATAAGGCGCTCCATTTACCCAAAACCGAACCGAGCCACCCCTTCGTGTACTTAATCATTATTAAATGGCATATGAAGAGCTCGGCTGAGCACTTTAGTGAAGAGATTTCGTGGGTGAGACCCAAGAGCAGCGTTTCAGTTAATGAATCCGGGTCAGGGGGATGCCGTGGCAAGTGATACGGAAAGCTGGCTCAAGATTGAAGCTATCAAGGAGAATTTTAGAATTTCATTTCCTCGCACTCATTTCGGTATAGAATATTTATAATAAGTATTTGTGGGTTGGACTTGAGGGGAAAGTGTGTCTTGATAAGCACAAGTGAAGGACTTTTCACAGAATAAATAATAAACAAGAGAAGAAGACTGATTTTAGGAAGCTGAAGAAGTAGGTATACCCTTGCAGGGGTCGAATTTAAAATTAATAGTAACTAAGCCAAAAAATTTATTTCAATTCGGCCACTCTACATTAGGAGTTATAAATTAAAAAAAAAAAAACTGGATACCTAATTTTAAACTAAAATTTTTAAATTTTTTTGCGAAATTTAACCATGTAACCCCTTATTAAATTTCCTTATATGTTAGAAAGACTCTCCTGTGAAATGACTCGGTAATGACTCCTTCATTGCATTGCAAGCTTCTGACTAAAATTAAAATACCCTGCAAGAGTATATTGAAAGTCCTTTCATTTCAGTTAAGGTCCTTGTGCTTGAGTAACTACTTATTGTCAAGTATGTTAGCTTTAAGATATAAATATATTTCTTAAAGCTTTTTATTGCAGAAATGTTTCTTTGTTTATGACTTTATCCTTGCCACATAAATTATATTTAATTTCCAACTTAAACATAAATATAACAAATAATAGATCCCTATAATTTTAGATCTTTGGTACCACAGAAAAAGTAATTATTATTTATTTAATTAAATTGTTTGTTTTTTTATGTTAGTACTTGATGCTACATATGTACCTTTCAGCTTCACAAATCTGTGCATATATTTTAAGCTTTATTTTACTCTGAAACTTTATGGAATTATCTCCAACTTATCCATAATAAAAAAATAGGTGTAATAAAGGTTTTTAATTGAAATAAATTAAAACCCCTTACCTTTATAATACCGAAATTAATTTCAGTTAGCAGCTCAGTTTTGGCCCAAAGTTAAAATGAAATTAAGTTAATAGTCTGGAATCTGTTAGCTTAAGGATGAGTCTCAACTTTATATTGACCATGACCAATGTTTGAAACTAAAACTTATTCAATTATTGGTTTTTGGGGTGTCCCTTTGCCTTCTTCACCCCTCAAAAAATAAAATAAATCCCCCTCAAATGAGGACAGAGAAAGCAAGGCGAGCGAGAGAGAGGCCCGACAACTGTTTGACTTTATTGTTGACTTTGTTAAATGCGGCTAAATGGGCGTAAATGACCAGCAACAAAAACAACATTGCAGCAACAGGCGGAAGTCCTGTGCGAGTGTGTGTATTTTTGGCTGCCTGTGTGTGTGTGTGTGTGTTTGGGGAGTCAGCAAACATAGAAGGGTTAAAAGTTTAAGCCGTGCGTGTTTCCGGGATTCCTGGGAACCGGGTTCTTGGCTCTGCTGCGAAAAACTTTCTGCATATGCTGGGATGCTAGAGCTGGAAGCTGAAAGCCGTCCGCCGGCAGATTACCGCAAATTTTGCGCTTGAATAATCGCCGGTGAAAAGGGGTAACGGTAACTGCTTGCGTGCAAAAGGGACGTTGGGTGGCTTGGCGGGGAGGTTGCGGAGATACCGGAAAGAGATGGCCATACAGCCAGCATCCACTTTCATTACAAAAACTGACAGCGCGTAAGAAACTTCTTGCGGTTGCTTTTATACGGTAAACTCAGCGAAATGTAAACAGAATGCACAGAGAGAAATGGTTTATACAAAATTTGAAGTATGCAATTATTTTTAAATATCAGAAAACGTTTAGATAAATAAATATCTAAAGTTAAATGTATTTTAAAATTGTTTTTTTCAGGTAATTTGTTTGACTTTCTTTTGCTATGTTTTTCAGAAGGAAATTAATGTACACGAATTCACATTTTCGAGTTTGAATTAGTTTTTAATATATTCAATATGTTGATTTAGTAACATAATAAAAACAAGTACAAAAAAACATTCCGTATCGAAATCAAATCTTTTGATAGAATTACATACTGCAAGGGTATAAAAACTTCTTTTCTTTTTTAATATTCTATCAATTTCCTTTAAAAACAATTTAATAATATCTCCAACAATATCGAATATCTCCAACAAACTTTGTTTCACTGTACGATCAAAAAAGGACAAGGGGGAGTAAGCCAGAGGAAGAAGCAACAACAAAGCGGAAATACCTCATTACAACAAAAAGTCATTGGGATCTTCTTCTTCTTCATCGTTTGCTCCTTTTTTTTTAGGTTCTTCTTCCACCTCCGTTGCGTTGGAATTATGCGGCATTGTCTAAAAATGAGTTTTCGTTGCTTGTTGCTATTTTTACGTTTCATCGAACAAAAGCAAAGTACCTTGCCGGAACAACAACAAGAACAACAACAGCAACGAGAACGAGAACAGTGAAAACACACGAACAAAGAACTGAAAGCTGGCAAACATAAAGCATTAAGCAAGCTTCGGCTGGAAAGGAGCTCAACGGGTGCAGGGGGAGGTAGAGAAAGCGAGGAGCAGGAGCAGCAGCGAAAAGAAGCGGACGGACAGACAGGCGAAGAGAAGACAAGCCGCAAAACACTCAGCTAAGGTAGCAGCCCAACGAACCATCACTACTGCATCACTGCACCTCACTCTCCTGCTTTCCCTCACTCATTCCATGGCACTCTCCCAAGCTCAGCTCCATCCTTCTCCCACCCCCATGCACAGAGCTTTGCAGAGAGCATAATACGCACGCATTCGTGACGTGTAATGCAACGGCAGCTGGCAGGCGACAAAAGGTGGCGAAATCGGAATCAGCAAGCGGTTAAAAGTGAGTTTATATTGGTATATGTATCATTGATATATCATAGGTATAATATTTTCTATTATTTAAAAAGCCGCCCCATAAATTAAATTGACTTTAAATTGATTTATTTTTAATTACAATAATAATAGACTTTAACATATTTTATTAATGTTTAATCCTTAAAAGATTTTCGTCGCCTGTGCAAGGTTTTTTCCTGCTGGCCAAAGAAATGCAGCCGCCTTTGTAGTTATGTGCATGATGAAGAAGCGAGCTTCCTCCGGCCCTTAACCCCCGAATGCCATTCGCCGTGCCATTTCTTGCCCCTCAGTGCCTCAGTGCCTCGGTGCCTCAGAAATGCCGGGCTGCTGGCAGTCGTCGCATTAAGTGAAGCACGCGGCATGTTGGATCAAAATGAAGTGCTGACAACGCAATGCTCGCAATGTCCTGGCAGCCGCCGAATGTCAGGACAAGTGGAGTGGAGCAGGGGCGGGAAAAGAAGCAGGATCCCCAGCAGATGAGGTGTACCAGGTAAGCATCTTATGGCAGACCGCAGTCCTAAACAAAAGGATGCGATTGTGGAGTGAGGCTGTGAGTGGTATGTGGCAGGTCCTGCTTCCCGATGGCTGCTGCCACTTCAATGGCTCTCCGTCTCCATATCCTTTATCCCTCTTTCGGCTCCAACGGGCTGTTTAATTTACGCGCTGCTATTATTTTAATCTTTTGCGCTACACACAGCGTGAAATGACTTTCACCTGGCCCCGAGCACCGAGCTCTCCCGCTGGAAAGCTATAGCTTCGTTGAGGCTTCAGCTTCTGGTCGGGGTGGCCATCGCCCAGAGGCGTCTTCTGGGTCCAAAGCATTTAGCACCGTAAACAGGCACATATACACACACACAGCAATGGCCGGACTAATAGCAGTCATAAATCTTGAAATTAATTTAATTTATCGGTGCGTATACTTAATATTAACTGGAAACTAAGCAATGCAGGCCTTGGCCATACATCAGGTTAGATTAGCATTTGTTTATTTGTCAATAAAAATAGTTATCTTTATTAATAGAGAATTCATTATATTAGTGAGATAATAATAATAAAATCAATTGTGGATTTATGTTTTAATTGGGAATATTTTTGAAGATAAATAAATGTGCCTAATGGTATCAAAAGCTTTTATTTTATTTTAAATTGACACAATTGTTATAAGTAATTTAAATTATCTAAAAAAATGTATATTTTACTGACTTTAAAGATACCACAAACCACAAGTTCTAAGCGGATTTTTTAACTCGTAAAACATAGCCTACTTTTTGGAGAAACGTTATTCTCTCTTGGTACTTTAAGACTTATAAGATTTATTGCAAAGTTTATACAGAACGCAGATCAACAAATTACATATATTAAAAAATAGGGTATATATAAAAATATATATCTAAAATATTTTGAAATATTTACCTGCACTGTTTAGAGACATACCTTAGCCTCGTACACCTCTAACATTTCGTCTGGAAGAGAGGGGTCTGAGACAACTGGGGGTGTGGCAGCGGGACAGAAGGACGAGGAACTGCCGGAAGCCACTGTCAGTTGGGTTGGCCTCCAGGTGCTGCAGGATGTGTTGTCGCTACCCATCCTTGGCATTTACCATTGCTTTTTATTGTTTTATGTGGCTGTCTTTTCCGGGAGTTTCCCCCGCTACCTCCCTACCCACCCAACACCTGCTTGCCACTTCAAGGTGCGAAATGTACGAGGTGCGCTGTTCCGTACATCATCGCTTGCTTTGTGCTCTCAGCACTGAAATCTTTTACAATCAACATGAAGGAGGAGCAAAGCAATTTTGTAGCAAAAAAAAAAACAAGAAAAGACAGGCAGCTGAACGGAAGCAAAGCGAGGAGGAAAAGCGAAGCGAACATAATGCCTCAAATCATTTTCATTTCTTGCATGCGCCTGTCTGCACTGAGCTGACTCAAGATGAGGTCCTGGCTCCTCGGATCCTCCACGCGAACGACTACCTCATTTACGCGTCTTCCACTCCCCCTCCTCCCCCTCTTTCTTGGCCGTTTGTGGGCGTTTTTACGGCTACGGTACTCAAAGCGCTTAAGCTGGTAGGGAGCACTTCGCACTATGCCAGCGCCAGCAGCCACCATACCCTAGTAGCTCTCTCGACATTACAATATTTTAAAAGATTTACTGACCATGTATTTTCAGCTCAGCCAGCAAAGTGCAAAAAGCTGTAAATTATTGCGTATACGCCAAAGTGCCACCTGAGAAGCGCTGCACAAAGTCAAATCTAACAAAGCATAGCTAAGCGTTTTGCCAAGACTTAAATGGGGTAAAACTAAAGGAGTTGAAATTAAAGATTTACCCTCCACCGAAGGTAAGCTTCTACATTTGGGGCTTTTCCTTCTAAGGGATAAGGCAAGGACTGAGTAAAGGAAAACAGAAATATTAAAGAAGAGTTTCTCTCCTGTGACTAAATATATATATTTTTTTCTTTGAGTCATAGTTTATATTTAAGATATCTTTCTTTATATAACTTTTTACATTAAATATATATTGCTATTATTCTTAATTATTTAAAGGAAGCAACTTTACCATCACTGCCAAATCCAGGACATTCAAGTTTTTGGTTGGTTCGCAGCAGCAGCCAAAGCTGCGTAAGTGCAAAAGTAAATAGAATTTTTAAGTAAATTGGGGCTGGCAACTTATTTGTCGGCAAGAACTAAGACCCAGGAGCGGTGCCAACACTTTTGTTCCAAACTTGGCCGACATAACTCACCCAAGCAGGCGGCCGAAGGGTGCATGTGCATCCTCGCCAGCGTCGGGTGCCAATGCCAGATCCAGGAGCCACCACAGCACACACCACCAGCCGTGCAACAAATGGTGCACATTACAAGGGGCCCAAAGCTACTTTGCCAGCACCCAAGGAGCTGCCACGTAGAGCGACTCACATATTTTATTATCTGCACGAGGAAAGGGGAAAAGAAGGGTGAATTTCCAGAGGACGCCCCAGAACCAAGGACTCCAGACCGTGTGCAACAAGGCGCAGAACTTAAGCGGCGAAGACAAATTTTTATTGCCACAAGCCCAAGTCGATTTCGATTATTGACTGCAGGCCAAACTGTTGCACAAGGAGACAAGGATCCCCATGCTGACTCCCAGTTCCACTTCCATTCCTGAACCTATCCTTTCCGGCTGCCAGCCTGTGTCTGTGGCTGCTGTCGCCGTCGCTCATTTGAGTCACATTTTATTATTTTCGTGCATTTATCGTATGCTTGGTGGCATTTTATTTTATTAGCGTGACATTTCAATTGATAGACCCTCGTGGCCCTGCTTAACCGACTCCCTTCGATTCTCTGGCCAAAATGTGCGCATGGGAGCAGCAATATTTGAGTGCCTGAATTGGTTGTTAGGAGCGTGATTTAATTTTTATGCTGCTAAGGTTGTTTATTTAGGGAGAGTTATTAAGCGAAATAGGTAAATATTTGCTGTTAAGTGTGGTTTTAATATTTAAATATTTATTAAACAAATTTGAAGGATATTTGGGTGAACAAAATTTCTGGCAAATCTAAGTTCAAATATATTTTTTCCAATTGGGATTTAATAATCCATATAAATATTATAATAAATATATAAATAATCGTTATAATTAATAATATACAATATTAATGTATTTTACATTTTCATGGGCAAAACTTAAACATCTTGTTAAGGCTACCCCACTAACCGATAACTTTCGCTATCGATTTATCATTTCGTATTTTCGTACTTTCTAACACTTATCTTAAAATAAGTATTCACAAGTAGCTTACGTTTTTTATGTCATTGCTTGATTTTGTTTAGGCTTTTGGCTCCGTTCCCTACATTTTTCATTTACGAATATACTTTCCACGCGGTAGTACACAATTAGAAAAGTTCAGAGTTTTCTAGTAAAATATAAAACCGGAAAAATAACCATTTTGACCAAAACAAAAACAAGAAAAAACAATATGGTATACACCGGCTATGAGCACTACATGCGCCAGCAGGCAGACGAAACTGGTAAAATTACACTTTTTAATTAACTCGAAGATTTCCTCCAATATTATTGGTTTGATTTGGTGGTGTGATCGCAGAATGGATGCCTTATGGCGAGTCCAACAACTGGGAGCAAAGTATGGCTGTTTATGGCGGCGAGGGTATAATGGCCGACGAGGAGGAGGAGCACCTGGTTCCTTCTCTTAACACGCAGTTGAGCCTCATCGACTACGAGTTGGGCATGAAGCACTTGCTTCAGCACACCTGGACCGTGTGGCACTGGGAGAACGATCGTTCCAAGGCCTGGAGCGACATGCTCAGCGATGTGACTAGCTTCAATACCGTTGAGGATTTCTTTAGGTCTGCCTGGATATAACCCTCTTCTGAAAGTTATTATAATCGTTTTCCTTCCCAGTGTGTATTACTTCATTAAGCCGCCCTCGGACCTCAAGATATTCAATGATTATATGGTCTTCAAGCAGGGTATTCGGTAAGGCAGCTTGGCTTTTTAGTTGCTCTTTAATTTTACGATTGTTGTCCTAGTCCCATGTGGGAGGATGACTACAACAAGGAGGGCGGCCGTTGGATAATGCTCTTGGACAAGGGCTCCAAGGCCTCTAAGGCGTTTAGTGATAAATTGTGGCAAGATTTGGTGAGCAGATTTCTATGTATATATTAGTAACAATTATCTAATGGCCTCTTCTATTAGCTGTTGTGCATTATTGGCGAATGCTTCGAGTATTCGGATCAGATCTGTGGCGTGGTAATCAATGTTCGCAACAAGGCCAACAAGTTGTGTGAGTAAAAACTATCCATTCCTCATTCTTTACCATTGTTGATATTAAAAATCTTCCAATTAAAGCCCTCTGGACAAAGAATGCACGCAATGCCCAGGCTATCATGACCATTGGCAATCAGTTGAAGCAGTTCCTCCACCTGGGCGAAATGGAGATCCAGTACCAGGGCCACAAGGATGCCATGGTCCAGCACGGTCCCAATGTCAGTGCCTTGTACAGAATCTAAGATATATGATGATATCTATATGATCTCCCGCGCTTGCCATCGTAAATGCCCAGTTCTTCGATAGAAATGTGCATCTACGATCCACGCTGGAGCGACTCACATGCTTATACTATATAGACACACACATTTTATCCACGCACAGATAGTGGTTTTAACATGAATAAAGCATTGCATACAAGAATACAAAAGTATATAGTCGGTGGCCACGTATTTTGCGGTGTCCTGGGGCGGCTAGTGGAGTCGCCTCACGTACTCCCTTCACCACGATTATCCTTGGCGTCATAATTTTGGGGGACACCCCAACGTACATACACATAGCTGCCATGTCGCGGCGGCAAGTGCTTATGTCGCCCCCTTCTCGGGCTCAGGGCTTTTGTTTGCGCTGCTGCTGCGCATAGCAAATTGTGACCAATTTATGGAAATATGCTAAGGACGACAAGTGCTGGACGTTTCAGATATATTTTTGCGGCATTTGGCTTTTTTTATGGTGAGAAATATGGAGATAATTTTAGTTTAAAGTTTAAAAATGGGTTAAATAATGGTTTCTATTTAACATTTTAATGTTATTTTAATACAAAACACTAACAAAAAATGTTATGTGTAAAATACATATAAAGTTAATGATATAATTATTAATATATATTTTTAATGTATTTATTTCCAAGGCTCCTAGTTACCTTACAACTTCACTATCTTATCCCAAGTATTCCTCCTGTATTCCATGTAAACCTCATCCTGTTTGTCGCCAGCACTGTCGCACACATGAGGACTCGTATGATTTGATTGCTGTAATTTGTAAGGATTTTGCTTTTATTGTTTTATTGAATTATGAAGTGGCAGCCACCAAATGACTGAAACGTGATACACTCCACACACACCGGAGGGGTTATGGCAGTGCCAATGGAAGCGAATATCCCCGACAGACCCTCCGGGCGATGACACTATCCATCGAAGGCTCCTGCTCCCGGGAAGGCAGATTCCTTGGCGCAAATGAATGCGCATGCAGTTATTCTCGGTTCGTAACGTGAATTGATATGCCAACACATACGCGGATTTGGGAGAGCGACGACGGAGACCCAGGTAACATGGGTTATGGCAAATAGTTTGCCTGGAGTTTAGCAATTTAATAACCGCCTTAAAAGGTCTTTACGTTTGCAGAAAATAACAAAAGCCAGCAAAGGACTATTCGTCCCTTCGTTTTAGCAAAGGGAAAAGGCAAATAGGGATAACTGGACACAAGCACAGGAAGCAGCTGGCAAAAGGGGCAGACCAACTAATGCTGTAGTTGTTACCCTATATTAAATGAAATGCAAGCTTAATTGAAAAACGCTGACTTGGCTATATTTCCAGTGTGCCTTGGCTTTGTGCTCGTTCTCCTGTTGCCTTCGGACCGAGCGTAGCCTGTTGCAATTTTAATTAAACAAAAAGCGTTAAATGTTTGACCACCACCACTGGGTCCTGCTCTCTGTTTGCCCTCCATCGGAGGAGTCCTCCTCCCAAATGTCTTTGGCACGTAAATTTTCTTTGCCAACAAGCACGAAATTGTTTGTCTCTCTCCTCCCGGGTGTCCTGTGTCCGGGAGTCCAGATGGGGTCCCCCGGTGTCCCTTTTGGCGCTGCAAAACAAATTAATTGTCTGTTTTTGCACATAAACTTTTGTCGGTTGGTCTCCTGTTCCAGTTACCGTTTTATTTGCAGCTTCTCCAGGCTCTAGTCGGAGGTCCTGTGGCCGCGTCTTGCCAATTTTCAGCGCTCTGTTTGCTGCTCCTCCGAAAAGTGGGCGGTCCTTTGTCCCCACTCAAATTTCACTTGGCCGTCGCTTAGCTCATTTGCTGCACATCAATTTTTTCTGGTGGCTAGGGGGGATTCCGGGGTCCGTTTCCGTTTTTGTCATAATTCAAATGTAATTTTCCACCGCCACCCAAGGCAGCCCACGCACTTTTCAGCATTCCCCCGTCGCTCATAATTATTTTTTGATTAAAGATGCCATCCCCCCAACCGCCTTTCATTTTCCCTCCTGTCCGGCAGACATCCTGACGGTTTTTGGGTGGCTTTTCCTTTGTGCAACTATGGAAAACTCTGACAAGAGAGCTCTTGACTTGAAATTTGAATTTAATTTAAGTTGGAATATATTTTTGTAGGAAAATTAAGTGATTGATAAGGCGGCATCTTCAACCTTCCGGAAATAAACTCATTTCTCACAACCATTTTAGCCAATTTCAATCTTCCATCCGAATTCAAACTTGTACGACTCCCCAGATGAAGTTTCCCCCAGGAAGTGGCAGCTTCAGTGATTTCAGTTTATTTATTGGCATTCGATACACAGAAAGTTGAACTGCCAAAGGACTGCAGAGCTGGCAATGCAATTAAAATAACGAAAAGTGGAAAACGCAATAAACACTTTTCGATTGCGCAGGGCAACGAATTAATAAGATTAACCGAGAGCAAATCTGTTTTCCACTTGCCGGGGCATATGACAAATTTTATCCAGCTGCTTTCTGTCTCTCTTTTCATTCCAATTAAAGGATATACTTTTGATTTGAGGCAGATTAAATTGAAACAATAATCCAGAGGGTTGCCGATTTGCATTTTAAAATAATGACTACATAAAAAACTAGTTAAAAGTTGACAACAATGAAATGTCAAAAGCGCTCGCCAAAACTTTATGCTGCTCTGGAAACTTTTTGTGTCTTTTAATGCGACTCCTCCCCCGGCGGAGGTGGGTTTGGAGGGAGTCCAACTACCTTTTTGCCAAACCATTGCGCCAGTTCACCTAACTTCCCTTCTCTCCTCGTCGTAGTCTTTTACCCCTTTTGTTTTGCCCGAACAATAACAGCAAATTTTTCTAAAATTTCATGTCGCCCTCGCCGCCTCCTGCCACGCCCACAACACCGAGCTAAGCCCAAGCCCAAGCTATTTGCAATTTAACTTTTTCCCCCAGCAGGAAGGAGCGGCAAGGAGCAAGTCAAAACAGGGACACGTAGCCCCAACTCGGCTTTAGTTTTTAGTTGGCTTTTATTAACTTTTGTCTCTCTGCTCCGTTCCGGTGTGTGTGTGTAGTGTGTGTATGTTTTGTTTTCTTGTTTGTATCCCTGTGTTTTTAGCCTTGCTCAGACATTTCCACTTATTTTTTTGCAGAATTAAAGTTGCGCAATTACTGAGATTTGACACTAAGACGATGGCTGTGAGTAGGGGGATTCCCCTTACCTTAAACTGCTTGAGCAATTTGAAGTTTTCCTTGATTTTAGGAGGAAACCCTTGAGGTGCGCCCAGCTCATTGCTTCTGGTCAATTGAACTTGGCTGGCTTATGGCAATAGGAACTCTAAATGCTCGTTCGAAGGGTGTCATTCGTCAACTCGTCATCCACCTCTTTGATCCACTTGGTGCAGCTGGGCACGGGGGGGATGTACATGTGCGAGAAGAAGGAGAATATGAAGTCGCTACTGATCTGATTGCTGCGCCCTCCATCGTCCAGAATGTTGAAGATTCCCCGGGCACGGATTTGCTGCTTCTGGATGGCCTGCAAGTTGTCGCCTGAGGTGTACCCTAAAGCCGTCACGTACACATTAAAAACCAACTGATCGTGGAGGATCTACGGAAAATAAAGATTAAGAATTACTTGGATCTAAAGTGTTCTTGCTCACCATTAACGTAGTGTCGCCTACACTCATCTGCTGGTACTTCTCGCCGAGCGCCTCAGTGGCCATGAAGAAGCTCAATTTCAACCAGTAGGGCTGGGCATAGAGCTGACACTCCTGGATTTTCATGAGGCGGTACAGCATGATTTGCGAGCTTACGGATCGCAGACAGACGGCTGGCTCGGCAGTCTTCCACTTGGGTACCAGAACCGCCCAGTCCGCCGACGAGCCTTCTTCCCCGACCATTCCGTAGGCCAGCCATTGGCCCACAGCGGGGGCCTTGTAATAAGAGGGCAGAGGCATATTCACGGACTCAAAAGCTAAAGCCAGAACGAACTCGAAGCTGATGCAGCGCTCATCGTTGCTGCCACGCTCGGTGGCCACCAGCTTGTGGATGAAGGGCACGCCGTCACTGCAGTGCACAATGTAGCTGAGATCGTAGATCACCCCATAGGCGGTGACGCTGCGCATCTCTTCCACGAGATCCGTGAGATCCTGCTGCAGCATCAGGTTCATGCGCTTGTTGTTCAAGGCGTTCCCAAAGAAGAACGGATGATCCGTGCGGAATCCAGTCACCTGTACCGTGCGGTGCTGCTCGTTGAATCTGCACATAACCGGAACCGGAATCCGGATGGGCAGGAAGACTTCGAAGTTAAGCGGCAAGTCCAGGAGGAGATCGTTAACGTAGACGGCTGATTTTGGAAGGAGTTGATAAAGCAGTGGAGCTCGGAGGATCTCGGTCAACAAAGTTACCCACCTGTTGTGTGGAGTTTGTCCAAAAGGTGCTGGAAAATGGAGTCTTTCAGCATCAGCTGATGCTGGATTGTTTCAGAGAGGAAGCGTGCAAGGATGATAAAGTGCTTGTGCGTTTTGTTGGTCACAATAAGCTCCTGGGCAAGGTCCTCCATAAAGTCCTCAAAGTTCACCATGGACATGGTAACAAATTAATTACACAAAAAAATGAAATAAAAAAATTAGGTTAGGAAAAAAATTGCACTGCAGCAGTCAGTAGCTTTTCAGGAAAAAGTGTTGGTTAACGTTGAATAGGAGACGTTTACCGCGTGGAAGAATTGATTTTATCGATGACAATGACTCGAAAAGCTTTTATCGATATATATAAAAAAACCCGTCACATATCTTAATTTTTAATTAATTAATTTTAATTTTTAAATGTTAGTAGCTATGTTTACCCAAGAAATGCTAGTTGGCACAGCTACTCGTATCGATTAAAACATATTTTATTATTACATTTACAAAAATATGTTATGTAAATAAAATTATATAAAGTTTTTGATATTAAAATATTTTTTAAGCCATTAGTCTTTGTGCAAAATATAAAGATTTTAGAACT
>JAEIIJ010004931.1:0-15559 GCA_018904815.1 Drosophila ogumai
AATATAAAAAAAGGTCGAACAGAATAGATAAGTTTTATTTTTGAAAGGCGACGAGTATATTCCTTAAAAATGTAGCTCTTACCATTGCATTTCATTATTTCATGTTTAAATAATATATTTACACTGTTAATTAAAATTACGATTCTATATTTTCCGAAACATTTAATTTCTTATTCTTTCATACAAAAAAAAAATTCTTCTTTAGCCTAGGAAACATTTTAGATAACACGCTTGTTGATGTTCGTATAGCCGATGCCCACGCAAGCCATTAGGACTTTCTGGGCACCTCGCACATCCTCCTCCTCATCGTCCTCCGCCTCGGGATTCTCCAGCTTGAAAGTGATGGAAAAGAAGTCGCGCAGATGTTGCAAAAAGTGTACGGTATATGTGGAAAGAGCACCTTCAAAAAAAACTCAGTGTTAAAACATTTTCATTGTATATTATTAACGTTCGCCCTTACCTGTTAGAAATTTGGAGACATGCTTTTGCCCCAAGGCTATGTAGAGCGCTGCCAGCCATTGGTAGGTGGAGTCAACGCAGCCGCCGCGATAAATCTCATCCAGCAACCGCATGGCAACTTCCCGGCCCAGATCCTCGGGTATGGAAGGTGTGTCCTTTGAAAAATAATGTAATATCGCCTTTTAAAATCGAGTCTTTATCGAATATTGGGCCCAACTCACCGACTCCTCGCGCGTGTTGGAACAGCAATCGGCGGCATAGCACACGCCATCTGTCGTCTCCGCCACCAGGCAGATGCCAAAGCCTGGCGAATTACCCGACATCTTGCCCTTGTTCTGATCGCTGTAAATGTAGACGTCCGGCAGGAATTTCAGCATACATCCCTTGGCCGACTCCACGGTGCGATTGGCCATTGCGGGCGACACTTTGCAGGCATAAACGGTGCCCCGGATGCGTTTCACCATGCCCTGCGACTGGAATTGGATGGCCCGCAGGCTCTTGCGGACTGGACACCGGAAGGTTATCTCACCGCCGCCAAGGGGAGCGGCGCCGCGACGGACTACCTTCAGTTCGAGACCCTCGTCGACCAGCAAGAAGCGTTTAAGTAGCGACAATGCAGCGCCCTTGATATGGTCCACCGATGGCGAGTCCTTGCTGTTGGTCACCCCGCGCAGACTGCAGTGGAGCGGATTCTTGCAGAACGGGCCCAGGGCAATCAATGCGTCCAAATAATAGCCAATGCCGCGCTGCACACAGCACTCGTGGGTGATGGAGCCGCCGTGCAGCAAGCCCGGCGAGAACATAACACTTGTGCCCGCCGGATTCAGTTCGATCTTGGTGCCATTGGTTATCTTGTCCAGCAGGCGAATCAGGCTTATCTCATATTCCCTTAAGCCTGGCGCCGACTCGTCCTCCGATCGGATTTGGTTGATCTTTACGGGCTTTCCGGACAAACAGGAGAGAATCAAACGCTGCTTGAGGAAGTTGCTGCCGCGATAAATCAGGCAATTACCCTCCTGGGCAACAAACGGCATTGTGGAATCGCCAAAAACAGCTTCAATCTAATAGATAAAGTAATTTAATATTGCTAACCAAATGCACGTGCGTTCAAAGACGTAAACAAAAGCAATCGATTGTGTGTGGAACGTTTATCGATAGGGCAAAACGGTCTGGCAACACAACCACTAACTATCGCACGGTAGCCCGACTATAACGATAGCAACTGGATTTTTTAGGGAGAAATCTCTACTGTTCGATATTTGTAGGGGAAAGGTCACATTTGCATCGACAAGAGAGCGATCCCTCCGATCGAAAATTAAATTGAATTTTAGATTTCCGCACAGAAGAACGTTGAAACAATGTCGCAACATTCTAAAGCTGTTTCAGGATCAATAGTCGATGGGTTAGTGGTGTGTCCTTTTGACAGCGTCCATCGTCTGCTTCCAAGCCGCCTTTCCGTGCACCTTATACGCTGCGCACGCAACTTTCCTTCCGCCAAAATGGTCCGTTGCCCGTTTAATGTTACCCATGTCCACTCCGTGGCTGATATGACGGTAAGTCCAAATACACTATTGTTGTGGAGGGATTTTCTCTAAACTCCCTATCCTCCGACTTTTAGACACACGTCGGGACCTGTCCAAATCGCTCTACCATGGTACACTTTATGAATCCGGAAACTCTACCGCCGGTGGAGCCTCGAGCATCCAATTTCTGTATAGAGACCACTGAGGACTGGGATGCTGAGCCGCCGGTACCGACATACAATCCGCAGACCCATTGTGAAAATAACTTCATCATCATCAATCCCCAGGGAAACGGGCCGGCGGCACGCCGCGAATTTCGGGCTCGCGAACGTCGCCGTTTCATCGAAAACAACAAGTTCTAGGAAATAGGTGTCCTTAAATAAGCATACAATCATGTACACATACTTAGAATATCTAACATAAGCTAGGAAACGGCAACTTAATTTCTTTCTCTTTTACCCATAGCAGAATATCGGGACTTTTTTTCTATTCTCTTTTGTTCGCATTTTCGAAAAGAACCGCACTATCGTAGTGTTGCCACACTGTGTATACCACATGGGATAAAAAATCAAGAAAAGTATAAAAATCGTACATATGTATGTATGTAACATTACATTCTTCGCACTTAAAAAAAAAATTGAATAAATATGTATGTAAGTTTAAAGTGAATATATGTGTGTTTTAAGCTTATCACGCAAAATAATAATTTAATTTGACTAATTGGAATACTATGTATTTTCAAAGTTTGTTTTATAAAAATAAATATATCTTCTGTTTATTTGTAATATAAAGTGTTGGACTGCCACTTAAGTGCTTTTTGAAAACGCCGCAAAAATATTAAATAGCTAATGTGGCAACTCTGTGCCCTCAGGGCTTTGGAATTTAGTTAATTTTTTACTTCTTTTTGGAAAGCTTATAACATACGCCCAAAGATAGTTTAAAATTGTATTTTAAAACCCAATTGCATTGTTTTGTTTATAATTTGAGCTTTGCTTTTGCGCACATGCGGCCAACGAGAACCAGAGAGAGGGAGAGCGCCCCTGTAATCAAATATAGCAAGGGTATATTTGTCAGATGTATTCTGAAAAATACTTTCATTCATTTCTAGTGAATTTTGAGCATTTAATAAATGGATTTTTTGATAAAACGAGAAAAATGTTAATTTTAAAATATTGCCAAGCAAAAAATCGGCTAAACTACGCTTGCAAATCGCAATTACGTCGACCGCAATTCGAGAGAGTTCAACAAGTCGACACCCTCGGCGCGAAGAAGCCCGCTATAAAAGCGCTCGCCGCGTTGCTCTCTCGCTCAGTCAAGTTGATTTTTACGGCGTGTTGAAACCACGGTTTTCCTCATCTTTTTTTCCACAAAGTTCATAGCTCGGCGAAAAGTTAAGACAAATAATCAGAAAAAGAAAAGGACAAAAAAAGAACTGGGCTAAGTAGCTGAAAACTAAGCGGCAAGAACAACAACAAAGAAGGCAACAGCTCCCCCACGCACACTACTGTACGGTTGTGGGTGTGTGTGTGTGCGTGTTTGTGAGTGAAAGGGATAGAAAGAGTAAATCAGGAGCAGGCAAAGGAAATTTCTAGTAAACATACACTATTTTTTTTATGTGAGTGCAGTTTTGCCCACGCTAAAGAAAAGAGCGCAGAAAAAGAACCCACAAACGAAAAAAAACAGGCTCCCAGCGTCGACGCCGACGTTGTTGTTTGCCGCAGCAGCAACAGCAATTGCAGTTGTTGCAGCATCGCAAACGAAAGAGAGTAAGTGAGAGGCAGATAGCAAGTTAGTGTTGTGGGAGAAGGAGTAGCAGAAGAGAAGCAGCACAAACAAATCAGAAGCACTAAAGGTAAGTGGCAAAACGATCGGCGAAGAGCGATTGAAAGTAGAGACAAAAATAAAACTGCCGGCGAATGCGAATGTGAAAGCGAAAAACAAAACAAAAATACAGTCGCGGCCGTTAAAAACACACATATGTCTGCATATGTACATGTATGTGCATATATACATAAATAGGGAGAGCTTTACAGTACTATTTTTCTATTAAATAAAGTGTACAATAGGAATTTGGAATTTGAATCCTTAAAAATTTTCCATTAGGTTCCACGAAGTCTAAATAAGTTTTAAGAGTGCCCTCCTATACATACATATACATATGTATATATATATTTATGTACATATGTATGTAGAAAACATGTAATATTTTCGTACTGGATTCGAAATTGGTGTACGTGATAAATTCAACCAATACGCACGCACGCACCCGAAAAAAACCGAGAAAAACAAAAACGGAAAACCGAAAAACAGCTGCCAAAATGAGAGGTGGGGTTGGGTGGTATTTTTCTGCCTGCACAAACATACGCGCAACTTGTTTGTCTCATGTTTTTATTTTTGTTGTCTCCTTGTCTTTGGCTCGCCTCGTGTTTATTTGCATTCTGCGCCTCCTCCTTCTCCTAGTTTGCATGTCATCCGATTCCCTCTTGTCTCGTGGACTCTTTCAATCTTTCCATTCGTTCGTATTCCAACGGAAAAATGTGTGTTTGTGTTGTGTTGATAAAGCCTGTTCACAGTGGTGGTGTAATATCATAAGTATGGTCTGGGACGAAGCCAGAATTGCAATTTACCTTTTAAAGAAAGTATTGTAATTAATTGATTTTGTTTAAAATTGCTTAAGAATTCTCAAGTTCTGTCTATATACATATGTATATATGTACATATGTATACAGTTACAGTATAAAGTGCATTGAAAGTTTACATGGGACCTGTACTTGGTACTGTATCAAGCTCTTAATTAAGCAAAATAAATATTTCTTAATTTATAACAAAGCTATGATTTACATTGACACTATGCATACATATTTATGTAAACTTTATTTTGTTAGTCTCTGATTGGAAATAATTAAATGAACTTAGTGAACCAATATTTTTGCTTGTACTGTAAGAACAGGCAACATACAATGTTGCTACATACATATGTATAATGTTTTTTCTTCTTGGGCTGCTGGGTTTTGCAAAATTTTTGCGACGCAATTTCGACAGCGTCACTTTTATGCTTTTCCCCCTCCTTTCGGTCTCCTTCTTTCCCAAGCTCTTTTTTCCTTTTCCGATTCCGGGGGTAAAAAAGGAGAGAAAGATGAGCGAAAGAGAGTGGAATCAGCCGAAAAATGTTTTTGTTGCTGCTACCGCTACCACGATGTTGTTGTTATCAGAAAAAAGGGGCACAACAAGTGCGAAAGCAGCGGCAAAAGAAGAAGAACGGAGAAAGGAAGGAGACGGCAATAAAAACATAGAAATTCGTGAGGCGCACTAAATTTTCAAGGTTAAACCGGGCAAAACAAACATAAAACCGGTTACAGCATACATACTTATGTACATAAGACGGGGACATATGTACATACATATGTATAGAGGAATACCGGCGGCTAAAGAATACGAGGAAGAGGCGGCGGTGAAAGCAACAGCAACGCAATATTAAAGCACGCACAAAACAAAACAACACATTAACACCAAAAACAACGCAGACATAAAAATGCACAGGTTTTTTGTTCCTTTTTTTTGCTGTTTATGCTTTTTGTTTTTATTTGTATTCTGCTTTACTACTCGAATTGGAAAATGCATACGAAAACAAAGCAAAGAAAACGAACCGAAATTTGAAACTGCAAAAAATGGACGAATGTATGTTTGTTTGTACATTTATGCGTAGTATGCTTTTTTATGTAGTTTTGTTTTAATTGAGAATTAAAAACTTGCAAAAATGCATTTTAATCCGTAATAAGAACCATAATTATTCACATGCCAACTTGTTAGTGAGAAAGAACAAAAAAACAACAAATAGCAGCTGACAAATACATAGTACATAAAGTGTACATATTTATGTACATACATACATGTATTTATGTAAAAATACACAATAATACATTGGAGTTGGTGCGATAGAGATGACGCTAATGTTTGTTGGGGGTTGAAAAGCTTAAACGTAACTGAATTATGTGTCTGCTGTTGTTGTTGTTGTTGTTGCGTGACCTTGAATTTTGGCTGTAGGGGAGTTTCGATACATGTCTATTGCTATCCCAGTCACACCCAAGCCACCATTGACAAACATTTTGCAATTTCCAAGACGCAGTACCGTTATACACTTGTGGCCAAGAGAATATCCTCGGGGAAATGGAACAAAATGGGGAATACTGAGAAAAATAATATAATTATATATAATTAATATTATGTTATAAAATCACCAAAACAAAAGACACAAAAAACAACAAAATAATAATAATAACACCGAATACTACCTTTAATAGAAAGAAGCTTTTTGTATAGTTTCCAAATAATAGATTATTTTTATGAATACATCTATTGTTTTAGACAAATGAAATATAGGCAGTTTTTTTGTTTGTGCATCTCGTTTAGTTTCTTATTTATTATTATTTATTGTACAAGTTTGAAGGCTGTAAACATTAAATTAGTTTATATATTCTCAGCAAAAGTATACCAAGTACTTTTTGTTTCTAAACTTACATATATACATACATATATGTATGTATGTATGTATGCACATGTACAAACTTCGCATCTGCCTGGTGCATCCAATTGATTTTAAGCAACCACTACCCCCCTTGACCTTTCATTTGACACATTACTTATGTATTAATTGTTAATTATTTGTAGAAAAAAGGACGCGCACCTGGTGTCAGAGTACAAAAACAAATACAAAACCCCTACAAATCACTCACACATCCTCGCTGTGCATTTCAAAAGGGTCATAAAAAGCGGGAGCATGGAAGTGGAATCGAATATTAAGCAGCGCTCCACTAATGGCAAACACTTGCAATCGCTATCTCCGGCAAGGGGATCCGATTCAAAGGAGAGTTCCGTGGAACGAGAGCTCAATGGGGACATTCAGGCGGTAGAGCTAAACGGCGGCGGCGGCGCCACGAATGGGCACATCAAGAAGCCGCTGCCCGTGGATGATGGCAGGATTAAACGCAAAGCAAAACGGCTGATCGTCCAAAGACAGAACAGTGGCAGCGGCACATCCAGTGGCAGTCCCAGCCAAACCAACGGCAATGGTGTGGGTGGAGCGGGTGGTGCCGGTGTTTCGCCAATAGTGATCAACGGTATCCTACCCACTCCCGGTGGCTATGTGGTGCCCCATCGCCGCTGGAAGAATAGTCGTCGCTCCCGGAACCTAAATCGCGGCCGTGGTCTGCCAAAGAAGGGTGGTGCCGGTGGCAAGGGAGTCTGGGGGCTACCCGGCTCCGAAGCCCTTGCCGAAGTCTATGAGGACGAGAATGATCCGAACTATGATAGCGAGTGCAACGATCGCAATGTGGAGCTGCGCGAAGTGATCACGGAGATCACACCCGAGGAGTTCTTCAAGCTGGCGGAGCCCATTGTTTTGGAGTATTACGAGCACGGGGACACACACGAGGTGGCCTTGAGCTTTGATGAGATACTGCAGGGCCCCTTGCGCGAGCACATCACCAGCATTCTCGTGGAGATCGCTATGGACCACAAGGACTCTCAGCGTGAGATGACCTCGGTGCTGATCTCCGATCTCTATGGCAGGGTCATCACTGGCAAGGACATCGAAAAGGGCTTCAACATGCTCCTGGGCAATTTGCCGGATCTCATTCTGGACACTCCAGAGGCGCCCTTTATGCTGGGCAATTTTATGGCTCGCGCCGTGGCCGATGATTGCATTCCGCCGAAGTTTGTGGCAAAGGCTGAGGAAGAGTTGCGTAATCTACAGCTGGGCGAGTATGCCGAGCATGCCCTTCGTCGTGCCGACTCGCTGCTGCATAAGCAGGGCTGGGCGCATCTGGACAATGTCTGGGGCATGGGTGGCCCACTGCGGCCGGTGAAGACGATCACCAAGCAAATGGAGCTGCTGCTCAAGGAGTACCTCTCCTCCCGCGATGTGGCCGAGGCGCAGCGCTGTCTGCGTGCTCTGGAGGTGCCTCACTATCACCACGAGCTCGTCTACGAGGCGATCGTAATGACACTAGAGTCCCTCAGCCAGACCACCGAGGAGGCCATGTGTGAGCTGCTTAAGCAGCTGGATCTCACCTGCTTGGTGCTGCCCGCGGGCATGGAGCAGGTTAGTATTGATTACAAGTTGCCCCTGCAATTTGCAATTCTACTTTTTTTTTAATTCGAATTATTTCAGTGTAAAGTCAACATAAAACTGATTCCATACTGTTTTGATTATTTTTGTACCAGGGCTTTATACGCGTCTTCGATGATATGGCGGATATCGTTCTGGATGTGCCACTGGCTTATATAATACTCGATCGCTTCGTCGAGCGCTGCAATCGCGCCGGATTCCTTACCGACAAAATAATCAACAATGTGCCATCGCGGTAAGTTTATAAATAAATAAAGTGCAAATGTGTAGGTTTTTGAAAAAGTAAAGCTCCAATACAAAGTACGATTTATTTATAACAGAAATTAAGGTTTTAAGCTGTAACTCCCCTCTTTTAAAATTTCAAATCATAAACTTTTAGAGTTGATACTTTTATCTTGGATTGTTAAGAAATGTCCTTTTTTTATTTGTTGTTTTCTATTGATAACAAAATAGAAATTCATACGATGATAAAGAACGTTTGTTCGTCAAAGTGTATAATAATAAACGCAATGAGAGCGGAGAGCCATGTTTACGTAATCTTTTAGCAGCCGTAAAGACGGTACGGCACGCCCCCAAAGTTTTGCCCCCCAGCCATAAAAAAAATGCCTATACACTGTTGTTTACAAAATATACACACAACTGTGGTCAATATAATAGCAGCAAAAATAGTTTTCTCAAACTAAAGATATGTTTTATATGAAATTTAAGAACCAAGAAGCTAAACTTATTATTAAACTATTTTGAAAATATATGAATATTTTCACATATTCATTTAATGTTGTATTAAATTTAATTTAAATTTAAATACATATAATTTTTTTAAATTTGTTAATTTATATTATTCTACTAAAAAACTGCTCTAGATTTTGTATAATTTTTACTTTTTTTTAATTTTTCATCATCTTCAGTTGCTATTTTACTGACCTCTGCTGTACATAGTAAATGTGGGTTGTGTACGTGCTTTTTTTTATTATTTATTTTTGTATACATATATTTTTTTGCCGGCTTCGACTTGTTTATTATTCTTTCATTTTTTGTTTTCTTCTTTTCGTGCTTTTGGCTCGGTATCTTATGTATATTTATACATACATTTGTATACGTATATACTTTAATATTATATGATATGTGTACGGAGAGGCATATCGGATACTTATAGACGTGTTTTGTTTGTGGCCGGCGTGTTTGTCCGTGACTGTGTGTGTGTCTCTGGGTTTGTTTATGAATTTCTATTGCGCAGTTTAGTTTCGCTTTTGGAATTAACATTAACTATATGTACATATACATACATATGTTTGTATGAAAGTGTTTCCATACATATTGATGGCGCGTCATCCGTTGGGGCAGTCTTCGTTGTTGTTTATATTGTTGCTGTTGCGCCGGTTAATCAGGTGCCGGCTAGTTATATTTATACTGGAATGAGTATTTATGTACACACAGATGTAAATGTGTGTATGTTTGTACTGTAATCACCTTCTTTATTTTTCAACTTTCCGTTTCTTTGTTGTTTTTAGTATTTTTTTTTCTTTCTGCTCTTTTTGCAATAATTTAGGTGAGACTACTAAGTATTAAGTATTAAAGTTTGTGTTAAGAAGGTTACAATATATACATACAATATACAATACAATACAATACAATATATACAATATATGAATGAACATTGTATTTTATATTATTTTTTAATGTATCTCTATTTATCTTACATACATTTATTTACCTTTTTTTTTTTAGCTTAATGTATACATTTATTTTTCCTATTGAAAATTGCAAAGTAGTGAAACCCCTTAATATTGCAAATTTGTTCGATAAAATACAATCATTGCTTATCGCTTGCCGCTTATGTATCGTCGCAAGCTTTTTGTGTTGCTGCTTTTGTTTGTTGCTATTTGAATTGTTGGTGCAACAACCTACATTTAGCTCAAGATCGTCTTGAGTGTCTGCTGTGGGTCTGTGCTAGTGTTTGTGAGAAGGTAAGCATGGCGGCCAAGTTGCTGTTATCGACCTGCTTGCCACTCCCACTTTAGTTGCTATCGTTGTTGTTGTAATTGTTGTTCGTAACTGCACTTGCATTCGCCTTGGCTGCGGCTATTGCTCTTTGCCACTTTTAACGCAGCAGCAACAACAACACAGCTCAACACGCGACAACTGAAACAGCAACAACCAACGACAACAATAACAACAACTATTCACTTTGCAACTCCAACACACTGACATGAAAAAAAACTATATGTGTGACGTTGTTCTGCCAGCGTCAACGCCAACGTAACTGCAGAGCTGCAAAGAGCTTGCAAAAAGGCTGAACTCAATGCCAAGAGACACTCATACATAACGGTTGATGGGGGTCTGTGCTGGCAGGCTTAGCTTTCTTTGTCGCCGTCAAATCAACCAATTAAAGTGGACCTTCTTAATGCTAAATTCAACGATTTTTCTTATTCATTTTAATATATTGTATGTTTATAATTTAAATTCGTTTCTTATTTAAATTAAAATATCTAAAATTGTCCAGCCAAAAACACAGCCTTTTCAAATTTCTAGCTGAAAAAAGACAAACAAGCGCCACTGCTCAGCTGTCTTTGCTGGAGATTTGCACTGCCTTTGCTTTTGCTTTTGGCGCTGCGTTTGACTTTGCCCTCCGTGTGTGTGTGTGTGTGCTTGTTTGTGTTGCTTTGTTTGTGGTTGTGCACTTATCTTGTCGCAATTTTATTTAACTTTTTTTTTAATACGTTTATGTTTTGTAGTTATGTACGAATGTATGTATATAAATACAAACATAAATATGTACGTGTATTTAGCTTCTCACTTGGTCATTTATGTATTTATAGAAGCAACAATTAAGGCTCCAGCAGACAGCTGCTTGCTGTTGCTGATTTGCAGCTTAGAATTCTTTGATTGGTCTGGGGCTCCCATGAAAAAAAGGCAAAAATAAAATAAAACTAGTTTTAATGCTCCCAGTCTTCCCCCCTCTCTTTATCACTTCCTGTCTCTTTTGTTCACCCGCTACTTTTGCACAGCTGTTTGCAAACTGCAGCTGGGACACCGACACAGACAGAGAGAAGAGAGAGAGAACCTCTCTCAGAGACACAGAAGAGAGCGCGAAAAAAGGGTCAACGGTTCAATGAACTTTTGTGCAAAATCGTTGTTGGTTTTTCTTTATTGTTGTTGCAGCCAAATTTACGCCAAGCATTTTGCAACATATTTTTGGTCCTCTTTGTTTCCTTGTTCTTTGTTTTATTTATTTATTTTTGGTATTTGTTTATGCGGCATTGCATAATTGTATAATTGCCAACTGCGTAAGTGAAAAGGACAGAGTGGCAGAGAGGTGTAGTTATGAGATCTTTCTTAAATAAACTACAAAAATGGTAATAGATATTATTAAACAAATTAGCATCAAATAGTTAATTGTGTTGCCATGTTAAGCAACTATTATTTGTATTATTTAATACCCCATCATATTAATAATGAACTTCTCATGTGATTCTACTATTGCAGCGGACGCAAGCGTTTCGTTTCGGAGGGCGACGGAGGACACGTTAAGCCAGTCACCTTGCCCACCTTGCGCGATTAAACTGGGATTTAATGCTGCTATATATATACAAAACATATATATGACGACAACTCCAGCCTCCCAAAAGGACACCTAAAAAAGCAACAACACAAGAAATAAAGAAAAACAAAAACACCAAATTATACACATGAAAAAACAGTAAAAATGAATAAAAAAAAAAGTACTAAAAAAACACTACATATATAAGAAAAAATTATATCAGGACGAGAAGTGAGGACAGGAAGCTGAAAATTGTTAATTTTGTCGCAAATCTTGAGCTAAAAAAAACACAAAATAAAAAAAAACAATCAATCAATCGGAATTTGATCTCCGCTTAAACTATATTGCATAATTATGATACCTACATACAACGTATTTCTATATTCTACATACATATATAAAACGTAAAGCGGAAGTATATATATTTTAAAGATTTGTAAAAACAAGATAACGCAAAAAAATATAAAAATAAAAAATGAGAGAATCCAGCCAGAGAAGAAGAACTCGGTCAGCAAGGATCAGAGCCAATGCAATGCGGAGAAGGCAGAACGGAACAGCAGCGTACTTAGCACGCTGTCTCACTACATGCTTTCGTACTTGAAAGCGAACAAAAAGCATATATTACTTATACGAAACTGTTGAACACAACACCACCCACATCGTCCAGAAAACACTCTTTCACACTTGATTTGTAACTTAACCACTGTTATACGAACCATATAACACCTACGTATATATGCAAATTCCATTAATTTGAAGTGAAGTTTCTGAACATTGTTACTACTCCTTAAGCGCGCATTATTATCATTTCTACAAATTTTTTTTAAATATTCCTTAATTTGTATATCACTAATTATGCTTAGTTATACATACATATTAACACATTTTACCACCATTCATTTCTTCTCTTCACTTACTTTTTTTTTCATTTTTATTCTTTTGGTTTGAATAAACGTTGCATTTTATAAGATAAGTTAAGAAAAAGACTTTGCTTTCGCCCCCAAAAATGTATTTTTTTACGATTGTTTCGCATTTCATGAGGAAGAAAAATTCAACATATTTTTACTCACATTCACAGACCCCCACACACACACATCTATATATTAAATATATATATATATAAAATATACATATATAAACTATTGTGTTAAAGCAGAAAATATTAAAAAAAATGAAAAATTTAAGTGGTGTGTTTAAAATAACTGTAAATGGGGATTGTTTTAATGCATTTCAGGGGACAAAGGACAATCCCACATGGGTTTTTAAATTATTACAAATTACAAATTAAAAGAAGCACAGAAACGCTTTCTTTCTTGTTTTGTTTTATGCCCATAAATTGTTTTCATTTCTTCTTAAATGAAACAAACTTTAGTGCTTGTTAATTCAAACAATTTCAAAGTACGTCTTTGTTTATTATTATTTTTATTAATTTTTTTTTATGTGTGCTTTTACAACACCCAAATAAATATACCTCCTTATTAATTACTTAATTAATCTAGACTTCGTATAAAATACAAACTTCCTTATAAAACGTTATTCTTTATATTTAAAAAAGTAGTTTTTAATCGTGCTTCGTCACAGAAATCCTTAGACATTTCAAGCAAATTACGTATTACTTTAAACAGGGTATATCGGCTTTTGACTAAGGACTAAACCTACTTGTTCTACGATCCTTGGGTTACAACTATTCAGCGCTCTTTAATATCAAAAACAATCCTGTGACGAAACAGACCTTTCCTTAGACTTTTAAAATCTAAAACATCCTCTTTCGAGGTTTCTAAAACCCACGGGAAGTTCAGTCGGTTGCCGGAGCATCCGGTGGCTCCACCTTGACATCGGCGGATCAAGGTCGTCCCATGCCCACCATGCCCGACGGCGGAATATGTACACCCGGCTGACCCACTGTGGATCCACCCTGTCCACCGCCGCTCACCATGCCGCCATGCAATGCCACATGCTTCCGATAGTTGGTGAACTGCTCCAGATACTGCTTAACCGTGTCCATCGGCTCATAGATATCATTGTGCTTGGCATGCAACTGCTGCTGGCCCATTGCCGTCATAATCGTTTGCGTGGCAAAGTATGACGGAAACTCCTTGGCCACTCCAATGCCCAGAAAGCCCTGCAGCACTTCGCGTATCATCTCCCAGCAGTAGGCCAAAATCACGCAAGACTTATACTCGATTTCGATGAGGATGCCCTAAAAAGAAATTCAAGATCAACAAAGAATATTATCACAGGGCTTGCATACCTTGAAGTGCTCCATCATCGTGACCGAGCCCAGTTTGATCACAAAGTCGCCGTACTCGAAGCGGGCGCCGCGAGACTCGATCTTCGTCTGCTTCTTGGAGGTGAACGTGTTGGTCATCTTGAGCATCAGCAGATCAAAGATATTGTCCGCCACGAGGGACACCTGCTTGCCGGTGCCATTGTCGATGATGGAGAACGTGGATGCCGGATACTCGGAGTTGTGCAGCACATGCACCGCCCGCCCGGGTGCTCCATTGTGCGGCTGCGGTGTCGATATAAATGTCTCGCAGTCGACCAAGAACTGGCCGGAGTGCGTGGCGCCCAGTGCGAGCAGGCGCTTGCCCAGCTGATCGATGATGTGCGCTCCGGACTTGCCCTCGGGCAGGGGGTACGGTTGCAGCACTGTCACGCCCATGCCTCAGTCTTCTTAAGTACGATTGAAGTTAATAAACAAATTGATTTTATTTATTGCTAAAATGCCTGAATGTGACCGTTGAGCGAGTTTAAGAAAAATGCCCTAGACCGGCCATGGCGTTGCCAGAGTTGCTGAAAAAAGCTAAAATTCCGCTAGATTAAGACAATCGATAGTGCCGGCCGTGGCATAATCATCGATAACTCCATTAGCGATAGTGACACCCGTGTTTTGACAGCTCTAGCTTGTCAGAAAAAAAAACGCCAGAACTTCTAGTCGCATTTTGCTAATTTTTTTTAAATACATATATATCTACCATATATTTGAAGAAGTCCGACATAGAGAGTTGTGAATATGGCTGCGCCAATGCAACACGAGGACCTTTTGAAGCTGAAGGGCTTCATCGAGTTCGTGGACTCGAATCCGACGGTTTTGAACCTGCCGCAGCTGCAGTTCGTGAAGGACTTCGTTGAGAAATTCGGTGGCAAGGTGCCGGAGGGTGAGTTCAAGATGCCCGACGCCTCTGCCGGAAGGTAAGTGCTTGTCCCCTCTGTCACACAAAACCAGGCTTTAATCTAATAACCAAATTCGCAGCAAGTGCCCCTTTGGTGGCGATGCCAGTGCAAAGGCCAACAAGCCGGCTTCCCCCGGCTTCGATGCCGAGAAAAATGCCTCTGAGGACAGCGAGGATGAGTCCGAATCCGAGCCCGAGTCAGATGTGGAGCTGGACATGGAGGGTGAGTGGTGTGCAAGTGTGAAAATCGGTCAATTTTTTTTTTTTGCACAGTCACATGGGCCATTAAGGGGTCACCACATTTGCTGGCCCATTTGTGTGTGTGTTTGTATTTGTATTTTCCGTATTTCTGGAAACATCCATACCCGGCAAGGTGCCTTTTCTAGTAAACAGAAATGTTAACTCGATTAATTTGTCCAGAAATTAAAATTGGATAGAATTGGGCTTTTCTCCTAATGTAATATGGGAAATTCTCCAGAGAGAAAAGCAATAAAATTTCCTAAAAGTTTTGTTTTTAACATAATTACACTAAGAAATGCTCCAATTATTCGCAAAGAAGAGTTATGAGTAATATAAAAGTTACTTTTTAAAAATTTAGTTGGAAAGATGCAAAATTTTAAATATACCATTATTTTTGAATGAGTTTTCAAACGTAAGATTAACTTTTATAACAAATTTTAAATCCGTTTTAATACTTATTTCTAAATAATTATTATTTTTAATTTTTTTATGT
>JAEIIJ010004942.1:0-14649 GCA_018904815.1 Drosophila ogumai
AGGCTTAATCTTTCTTTTGCTAATTAAATTAGTCTTCACAACAAAAGGGCATCTCGTTCAGCTCGTTTAGTCGCCAGTGTGTCAATTGGTCAATGTCGCCGGCACAATTGCTCGGCCTCTCTAATTGAAGGCTTTACAATGGAGACACCCCACCACTATCCCCATCCCCCACAATTTCTGATTGAGAAGCCTCCCCCTACAACAGCCTTTTATGCTAGCCTCACGACTCTGGTATCTAATCTCAGCGATGAAGATATCTTTTATTACGATTTTTATTAAATCTTTAATTTCACAATGCAAAGCAACCTTGAAATGATTTGCATAATCGGAGGGATTACATACTTCTGGAGGGAAGAGTATTGTTTAAAGTTTTAAAAAAGATATAGTAAACAAATATATATGAAATTCTCTTCAAGAGCATAGAGATGAATATTGCTGCTATCTACATTTAAGCATTAAATTATTGTTTCTTTCATAAAAAAATCTATTCTATTGCAGCGCAAAAGTTAAAACACCCCGCTAATTTTATTTCTTTCTAAGGAAAATTGTTAAATAAATGAAAATATTATAATTCTTAAAAAAATGTAATAATGTAATCCATAATTTTTTTTTTTTTAATTTTAATGATCATTGTTTTGACTTTGATTATACCCTTGAAGGGTACAAAAATATAAGAACATTAAACTATATATTCGAATCTGTGAAAAAAGGGAGTGGTTACTTTCACAACTTGCCTGACGTTTCCTAGTGATAATCCTACCTTTCAAAGGAAAAGTGATCGTTTTACAAGATTCTACGAAGATCTAACCTATCCCCTAACTCACATATTCCTCAGATCAGTTCCCACACCTCCTAAACTCTTCTCCCTTCACTAATACAACCCACCTGAGCCCCCACTCACCTCCTGTCCTCATCGCTCATGTAAAACTCGTAACCCTTCCGCTTGGCCGACTTGTTCAGGCGCATCGTGTGTCGCAGCTTCTTGGGCAGCGGCCTGTTGGCCTCCCGGCAGACCAGCTGCCTCAAGGTCTGGGACCTCGAGCACAGGTGAGTGTACTGGCTGTACAGCGAGTGCCAGATTAGACGCAGCACCTTGGAGCCGCTCTTCACCCCGCCGCCTCTTGTGGCATCCCCTCCCGTGTGGTTTTCCCCGCTCAGATCCAGCGTGGAAACGCAATTCGAGACGCCACTTGTTCGCTTTTCGGTGGACATTATACAGACACTTTGGACACGACCGCCTGCTCTGCTGCCCAGAGATAAACTAACTGAGGCATCAGACTCGCACGACGGGGAAAAATCAACGCCATGCCCGTGGACAGCGTTTTAAATGCCGCTTTTGTATTATTTTATTGGTTCAATTAAGGCGGACGCGTCGCCTTCCGATAAGCGCCGAAGACCTGACAGGGTTCTCTCGACCTATTTGGGACGGATGGACGCACGGGTAAACAAAAACACATCCAGCAGAGGGCGGAGATAAGAGCAGTGACTGAAGGAGGAACCTCGCCTCGAAATCTTTTAGTCTAACATTCGAAGATTAGTCTAGGTAAATATTTGCATCCCACTTTTAGTGTTTTGGTTGAGAGTTAGATGGCACCCTTTGTTCTTTTTCGATCTGGCACGAAATCTAGTCCCTATCTCTGGGATGAGGGGTTCAGGCTGTCCTGCACTTGGAGGAATCATCAGCCCCTCAAGATTGGGACATTATCTGAGATGCAGGGCAATGACACAGGCCTCGAACAGAGATGCTTCTTTGTGCTGAGCCAGGGGACTCTGGCAGAGAGCTAGATAGGTAATAGCAGATAGATAGTAGTAAGATTTTCACAAGGTCTGAGAGGAACTGTTCCTTAAAAGGATTATTCAGGCAATGGTATATGTATTTCTATAAAAATAATATCATAATACCCTCTAGAAGACCCTAAACTGTCATAATAAAAGCCCTTTAAACTACCTTTAACTAAATATAAACAACAGAAAAAGCCGGTGACGCCTTTTATGTAATAAACCATAAAACCTATTTATCTATCTATTATCAACAAAAAAAAGATAGTACTACAAGTAATACATTATCAAGCCCTAGAAAGTGTCAAGAACTCGAGTTCTAAAGATAACTAAAAACTGTGCTGCTGCTCAAGACTCGCCTCTAGTTTTTTTTATATATATTATAAATATTATATCTTCAGTAAAATCTTTTCTAACCATGACTCAATTTCAATCTTTGCATTACTCACCCGCTGGTCCGCCTTGTCCCATTCCTGCTGGCATTCCCGGACCGCCCATTCCTGGTCCCATTCCTGGTTGCGTGATCACTGGCTGTTGCGGCTGTCCCGGTGCATATCCTCCAAATCCCTGCGGCGGTCCTGCGGGACCCGGTGGATATCCTCCGAAACCCTGTGGCTGTGGTGGTCCACCACCCATATATGGCGGCTGTCCGGCTCCATAAGGCGGTGCTTCTCCGTAGGGCGGCATCTGGGGAACTGGAGCGTAGCCGGCTGACTGATGTTGACCCGGCACAAAACCCTGAAACGATCGGGAGTTGAGCAAGGAATGTTCGATTGGGGGCGTTGACGTGGTTAGTTATCGTTTATTCGAAGTGGATCGAACCGAGCTTTTTTTTCTTATCTTTGGCACTTACAAGGGCTTCACGGGAGATTGTGCGGCAAGAGTGAAGTGTTACCCATTGAAAATTATGTTTATATCTACAATCTCGGGTATTTGGTTGCAAAATGAATTTAATAATTAATGTATTATTTTTTATTGATTATTTAATGTTTAAAGTTCATCATGAACGGAAAAATCCCCCAAATCCCTATCTTTTGTGTATTGGTTCCTTAAGTTATCAGTATTTCTTGACTGAGGGCTGGCTTTCTGAGTCATTAATAAGACTGCAAATATATAACACTTCCCTTTAGTTGGAAATTTATAAAATACATATTTATTTTATGATTATTTCTCTATTATTCATATTTGTACGTCATTAAAAATGCTGATTCAACGCATAAGAAAGTAGTTATAACGTTTTAAAAATGTGCGCTACTTTTCTTGGTTTAAAAAAGAAAAACATAAATATCTATACATATTCTTTTCTTTAATATTTACTTTAATTTGTTTGCTGGTTAAATATTCCTTTAAAAAATATTTATATTACAATTTAATATATTATATTAAAGCCAGAGCAATTTAATATTGAATTCCTTATCCAACAAGATTTTCTGTTTAAAAATTTTTCGTTTTATCGGCAACCGGTCATACTTAAAGAAGCCAGAAGCTAATCGAAATCTGAATGGTGGTAAACTTGGATAGAGACATTCAAATTTTGAAACCTGGTTCATGTCCATGCTTTTATGTGTCAAAAATCGGTGAAGTACTCTTTGGTACAACGGATGACGCATAGGTGGCGGGGCAAGCGCGCCGTATTATAATTAAATTTAAAATACATCAAATTTCTTTAATTTTAAAAATATTTTATAAAACATTTAAAAACAACGGCATAAATCAATTAAATTAAATTCGCGTATTTTTCTTACGAAAAGCGGCAAAAAATAGCAGTTAACATAAATAGAATTATATAATTATTTATAAATTAAATATATAATATAAACAAGAAAAGTAAATACATGTTTTACTTTATATAATAAATAAATGAATAAATATTTCATTTTAAATTTCGGTAAAAATTATTTTATTATTTAAAGGAGACATTTCCGACCCCATAAATCATATATATTCTTGATCAGCATTACAAGGCAAATCTTTCTAGTCATTTCCGCCAAAAAAATTTATTTTTTCATTTTTTCAAAATTTGATAAGGGGTTACATCATTAAAATTCTTAAAAACTGGCAAAAATTTTAATTTCCGAAAATTTAAAAACAATTATGCAGCTTTTTTAAACTAATAGAAACTAGCAAAGAACTGCTTTCCACATTGAAATTTATGCATTTTTAGCTTAGTTATGATGAATTTTATATTAACCCTAGATCCAATTGTAACCTGCAAGGGTATACAATAAAGACGCATATTGTAAATTTAACTAAAAATTACTTTAAAAATAGACTTGATATGTAGTTTAGCCGCCAGAAGCAGTTATAGTGAAGATCTTATCTGTACCACATTTTGTGCTCCTCACGAGAACCTTTTCTTCTTATCTGTAAAGAGGTAAAAACAAGCGCTTAATAATACTGATAAAAATAATTTTTAAATTGTAGAGATTTCAACATTTTTAACATTAAAAAATAAAAAATCAAAACAAAAAATCCTTTAACAAAAATACGAGATTTTTTTTTAATTTTTAATATAATAAACTTAAAAGTAATTCCAAAAATGTCTCTTATATTTCTCCCATCATCACATTCAATTATTTTGTTCCCAAAGAAATATAATTGCAGTTTTTAAATAAATTACAAATGTAGACAATCACAAAAACTACTATAAAAAAAAACAATTCTATATCTTTTTGAAAAATCTACAAAATATTCCCTTAAATAATGGCTTGCTCTATTATTAAATAGAAATAACAGGCCGGCGGTATTTGAGAATCTTACAGAAAAAAATCCATTTTGTATGCCACACTCACACTGGCACACCCTCGTCTCACACACACACACACACCGCACAGTACAGCCCACATTTTTTTCTAATGCGCAAATTCGCAGTGCGAGGGTGCGACTGAGAGAGAGTGAGGGGTGGCCGGCAAGGGACAGGGAGGGGCATAGAGAGGGCGGCGTAGTTAGCGCGCATAAAAAATGGCGGTTTCCGACGCAAGTAAAATGCAAAAAAAAAAGTGGGTAGAAAAAAACTGCGGACAGGGTGGGCTGGCAGTCGTTAGAGTGCGAGAGAGAGGGTCTGCCGGGGGAAGCAGAAAAAAAATGCTAAAACACAGTGTATATAGAAAAAAACGGCGAGCAGAATCCACCCCATTTCCACGGACATCCAGCAGACGTCGACGTCCCTCACTCGCACTAATACTAGCACACAGCACAGTAATTACCCATACAGATGCAGCGGCAAATGGAGAATCGTCATCATCATCATAACATTAATAGTGATGGGAGGTTTTTCCCCACATACAGTAAGAAAAGCGGAAAAATCTGAAATAGATTAATTGAAATTGAATCGATTTTTGTTGTGAAAATTATTTAGAAATATTTTAAAATTTAAATTAAATCTTAAATCGGTTTAAAGATACCTGTTTTTAGCATATCCGTATTTGCTTTTTACATACTTGAAATATTTTCTTCTATTAATTAAAAATGTATAAAAATATTAATAGAAAACTTAAATTTTTTGGAATAGTTTCCTTAACTGTTATTTTTATAATTATAATATCCACTACCTTAAATATTTTAAATTTTAACCATTACAACACGGGGATAACTTAAATTTTGACGACTTAATAAGCCCCTAAAGTTTAAGGATTGTTGTACTTTTTCAGGATTTTTGCTTTCCATTAGGTAACAACCTTTAATTATAAAATATCCCAAGATAATTTAATATTACTTAAATTGTCCTGTGTCTAAATTTGTTTGTTATTTTTTTGTGATCCATATTTATACTTCAAACTTGTTAATTTGAATAATTTCCCTATCTAAAACCAAACCAAAATAGTTCCTGTGCATTAGAAAATCTGTTTACTTGCGAGGTCCTGGCAAGGCATCCTGCAATGAGCGCTTAATGCGCCATATAGCGCGCTATCTGCGTTTGTGTGGGTGAGTTTAGCACATTCAATTAGTTGACTTTGCAGTGGCGGCAAATCCAGCATTCAGCATCCAACAGCCAACAGCCAGAATTCAACATCGAGCATCCAGCATCCAGAATGCAGAATGCAAAAAATAAAACAGCCGAACGGGAACATATTTGCGGTTGGCAACCGACCAAAGGCGGCACAAAAGCCAGCCTCGGCAGTGTGCGGCGGCAATTGTTGCTATGCCCGCCCATCTGCTCCTGATCCCGTTCTCCACAGCCCCAACCCCCCTGGGGCCGCCACCCCCTGACCTTTGCCATGGCCGCCACGCGGGAGGTGGGCGGTAGGAGCTCTCAAAAAATCAGGCAAGCGGCAAGCAGAAAGCATAATACAACGGTAAACAGGCATGCGGGCTCCTTTATGAAAATACAGGGAAATAAAGGAGACTTGCTTCAAAAAAAAATATACATACTTTTAAAATGTTAAAAAATTCTACAAATAAAATAAAAAAAAATGATATAAAACCTGTTTCTCCCTGTGCACCCATTCCCGGCTTCCTTTGAGCCCTGCCCCACGCCTCATTAGCCTTTGTTTCGTCCTTAAAGCTGCTCTGCTAAGCATCGAGTTCCTATAAGCCTGAACTTTTGCAACGATTATCGCTGAAGCGATCTAATTTATGGCTTTGTCCTGCGACAGCAGATCGAAAGGAGCCCGGCGGCCATAACTCAAGATTCCGAGATGCCATCAAGCAAAACCAGACCACCGATAGATCAAGATCCAGCAGATGTGCCTAAGACGCAGGGCCTATCAATCAAGCAACGAAAGGTGGAAGCAGCTCAAAGGGAACGTGTTTTAAATTAGTGAAATTAGTGAAATAAAAATTAGCAGAGGTCAAGCAAAGGGTTTAAAAAAATATAGAAAATTAAATGTATAGAAATTCTTAGAAAATAAGAAATAAATAAAAAAAAAAATATAAAAGAAAACTAAAATATATTGTGTGAAGTCATCTCAGAACAAGTTCTTTCTAAAGGTAGGTGTCTTAAATTTATGAAATAAAAAGCTAGAGGTTTAAAAATATATAGAAAATTTTTCGTTTTCTTGGGAATAAGAAAAAAAGGAAAACATAAAAGAGGAAACTTAAAATAATGGTGAAGTCAAGTTCATGTAAAGAGGTCTCTACAGGAGCAAAAAGGTTTGTACATTTAGTACTAATTATTTTCTTTTCACTAATTAATGAATTAAGACAAAGAAACAATTAACATTTCATAAATAAAATATTACAAATATATACATTTAAATAAATAAATAACCAAGCTAAAGATGTTAATCATCTTTAACCTACTCCAAAATCTCAGCCACACTCTGATCCTAAAAAGTATAAGCTGCCTACTTGCTTAGCCAATTGCTTTGACCTGATCTTATAAGCCATAAAATAAATATAAAAAAGTTAGCTTTGGCCTGATCCCATATAGCACAAAATATAACCAATTTCAGCTCTCTCCACGTTGACCAACTCCAACCACATTGCGTTGGGTCAGTAAAGCGTGGGAACATTGCGCGAAAAATCGAATAAAAATGTGTCAATGCCGCGAAAGGGGGAATTGGCCTGGCCAACTGCAACTGGTCAGTGGAGGACAGTGGCCAAATGCAGTGGCTGCTGGCCACTCCGACAGTCTGTTGCCGGCCAGCTGCGTGACCCTCGGAGAAGCGGCGGAACGAGGTGCACATGTGCATATGCCAAATGCAATCACGATGTCGCGATTCCCAAAACGAATGACAGGAAGTGCGCGCAGATACACAGATACTCAGATACACAGAGAGCGGTTAAAAAAGGCAGCCACTGATGAGGGGTCAACACACCTGGCCCAAGGCACTTCACCTTGCCGTGGGTCAGTTACCAACCGACCACAAGTAAAGGGAGTGCGGGGAGCGGGGAGGGGCTAGTGGCGAGAGTGTTTTCTAGCTAATTGCTTAATTACAATCCCGGGACAAGAAGGTCAGCCGGCTGGCTGTCCGGGGAAAAACTGGGTCAGAAAAGCCGGTTGGTTGGAAAAAAAAGGGTTATGCGGAAATCTTAATGAGTTTTCAGCCACCCCGCGGCCCGCGTCCTTGGAATGTTTTCTAATTAAAAGCACAATGACCCGTCGGCAACGACCCTTTTCCTTTTTCCCTGACAACGACTGGGGCAACTGGGGGCTATGCTAATGAGTCCGGCACGCACTTTGGTGTCCTGGAAAATTAATTATCAAGTGTTGAACTTGAACTTGGCCTGGCCGCTTTTAAAGCCGGCTTTTATTGATTTTCTGGCCGCCCTTTCAAGGGGTTGGGAGAGTGCAGAGTGGACCTTGTCTGGCCGCCACATGTCACGGCCAAAGATTTAAATCGGAACCGACAGCCGGTCGAGGCAGAGTCTGAGTGTGTTTTTTGTCCGATTTTTGCTTCCCCTTTGGCAAACCCTTTTTTTTGTGAGCGCGCTTTGTCCCTTTTGGCCGAGTGGCTCAACCCTTTTTCGGGCGGGCAGGACGCTGGGCAGGACTTTGACAGGATGCTGGTCGCTGGCACACGGTAATTGCTTATTTAAGCGCGCGCCTTTATCCTTCAACGGGATGCCAGGATATGCAAACAGCGGAAAATAAATCTAAAAAAAAAAGAAACGCGAAACAAAGGCCAAGCAAATGCCCCGTGTAATTACAGGACGAGAGGGGCCGGAGGTCCAGGGGCGGGGCAGCTGTCTAGCCGGACCATCCAGGAATATTCAGAGGCATCCAGAAATCCAGGAGCATCTCGAAATGAACTGCCAGCGAGGAGGAAGGCTCAAGGGTAGTAGCGACGAGGCACGGGTCGTCGTCGTGCGTGCATATTAAAAATGTTTCCCAATCAAATTTTCGGCTGCTTTTGGTCCAGCCTGGACTAGGGCATAGGGGGGTAGGGATAGGGGAGGGGAATACACTCAGGAAATATTTTTTACTAAAGATAATTGATATTAAAGAACAATAAATCAACGTTTACTAAGCAGAGATTACCATTTTTAAGTTTTTAATGTTAATATGCTCTTTTATATATATTTTAATTTATATTTTATAATGATATAATATTTTATTTAATTTTTTATTCAGGAACAGGGAGATTTCTACTATTATTTATATATTTTCTCAATATTTTTAACCACATTTCCTGACTTTTTTAATTAACCTTGTGTCTCTCTTTAGAAAATCATAAATTTTTGTACATTTCCATAGAATTTTCTTCTCTCTCAGTCTTTAAAAATTCTGTAAAAAATCTTCTTGGTTACAAGTAAGAATTTTTCCAAGTGCACTTAAAGGGTTGGGCAGCTTTCAACTGTTCACCGAACTGTGAGGTCCTCGCTCTCCCAGTAAAAAATACCCTCTTCTATCCCGCTAAATAAAGAGCAGCTGTCGCTATCTCCGCGTCCATATCACCATCTCGGAATCTGAACGGTTCCTGGGGTCATCTCGTCACTCGACCTAACGGGGTGGATCCGATCGATCCGCCTGCCCGTCGCCTGCCCTTCTGGGGTTTTCACAGACTATCGCTTCGGACCTCCGATGTTAGATGGGCAAACACTAAGCTGCGGACAGCTGGCTGGATAGCCGGCAATCGCAAACAACTTTTGTTAACAACTCAATAAGCATGGTAACAATTGCAGAAAAAGCTGCCACGAGACTGACCGTTCCATAAATTATAACCAGTTGTCTCTTGGGTGCAGAGGAAAAAAGTAGATATACTAACATATAATATATGGGAATTTTTAAAAGCATTGTTAATCAGTGGTATTAAAAAGAGGTATATATGTTGGAATATTATAAACTATAAACTAATGATTTAATGATAAATTCATCAAGAAATTTAAAGCAATTTGTAATTTTGTTCTTATTAATAAAAGAAAAATTTACAAAAATGTAAACAAATGTATAGAAATTAAGTAAAAGATTAGCAACATAGTTTTTGAGCTTAATGTTCTACTTAGACTACCATTTCTCCCTCAACTATCTAATTTTTATTTTAAATGTAATACTTATTTATTAATCAAAGGCTTAATTTATTTATAAGTATTTTTAAATACCTGTTTCCTGTGCTCTTGTCTTAATTGGTTTTTACACAAAAGCCGCCCAGCTTGCTAAGGCATTTTTCAGCCTTAATGACACTAAACGAAGGTGGACGACGACATGAGCTGGATATAGCATTCATTTATGTGTAAAATCACCATAAGGCCGATACAAGAAATAACTGAAATTATTGTCAATTAATTACAAGCGACTGGGGCTGGTCTTTGACGCGTTTGACAGACGGTAGGAGTTGTCCATAAATAGCAGGCGTGCGACGTTCTCTCAATATATATTCAGGTGCCTCAGGTGCACAATTGGGCAGGGAAGGAGATTTTAGAGGGGATTGAAGAGCAAATAAAATTACTTAATAAATGAACAAAGATAATTAAGTTAAGGTAATATGTATTCCTTTGCTATATAATTTTTAAAAAATATTTAAACAACAGAAATTGCCATATTTATAATCCCTTTAAAATCACCACCTCTGATCCCCGCCTTTTTGGCCTTTTGCCAAGTGCTTAGCTTAGCTGCCTAAATGGCTCAAAGCGCTTTTCGCCCGGCATTTGCATAGAGCAAAGACATAGACCAAGCTTTGGGCCAAGAGAGCGGCAAGGGCGGCAACAATTGCTGGCATGTGAGCAGCCGATCGGAGTAATAAACGAATGTAATAATAATGAATTTTAATGTCGCGCATTAACAATTCTTGCATTTTAATTGGTCCACCCAGGCGATCGGAGTCTGAACCAGAATCGGTATCTGTATCTGACTCTGACTCTGACTCTCTGTATCTGCATCTGAGACCGTGTGGGCTGGCATAAATTGTCGCTGTTGATATGATTTAGTGACATGGAACAATGCACTGGAATTTATGGCAAAGGCTCTCCAATGCTTTTAAGCGGATTATGTCCGAGCTCTGCGGTTTCAGTTGTAATTTGTCAGCAAACATGACAAAATCGACTAGCTCAGGCTGAAGCTCATTCGCATTCGCATTCGCATTCATTCGAAATGTTCGTAAAATGTTAATGAATGCACAAATCATAATGGGAATGTTTCTCTCCGATCGAAAAATAAAAATTAAACGAGTAAAAAAAGAGGCGTTTCCCCAGCCATCGATAAGCGACAATCCGAGGGCGTTACCACCAGACTTGGAAGGGGTTTCAGATCGGAGAAGAGCGGATTCAAGGCGGTGGCACAGCTTCCATTAGGGGATCTGCTCAATCAGTGTCAACGATAAACTAATTTTTATAGCCCCACGGAGGAGTTATCTTTCTGCAGAGGAAGTTTTGGTTTTACAAGAGGCTTAGTTGCTTTACGTAAAAAATCTTTATGTAATTAAAGGGAGCTTTGATGTATAAAAAAAGAGAAAAATATTTGATATTTGAATATTCTAAATAATGCTTTGATAGGTATATCTATTTTTTTCCTATATATATGTTTTAATATAGGTATATACTTCTCTATAAATCTCTATAAATAAATTCATAAATAAATAGTATAGGTTCCTTAAAATTATATATAAGTAAGAGTTATTAAAATCGAATTTTAATAAGTGCTTTTGGCAATACTCCTAATTTTTTGCCACAAAATAATAATGAATAGATAACCAATCTATTAATCTTAATTTGAATCTGAAAGCAGGGTATTTTGTAGGCTTTTTCTGTGTACCAAAGACCCCACACATCTTTGCCTTCGTCCTGATTTGCAATCCTTATCTGCCTTTTGGCCCAAGCCATAAAAGTTTTATTTATTTGCGATGGCGCTACAAGCAATGGGTGGGATCTTCATTAGTGCTAAAATGGTTTTCCAATTTGTAGCCACCGGCATAACTAACGTTCCACCTTGCAACGCCCAAGCCAACCGGGAGAGACCATTGACCACCGGCCAAGAGTGGCCATCGGTGAAGGTAAGAAGTATGGAAAAGGTAGCTAAGATAAGCTAAAGGTTCTTGGAAAATGTATAAAGCGTAATATTTATTATTCCATAAAATTAGGAAAACTTAGCTCTTTCAAGAAATAATATTTCTGAATTAGTTTACAATAAATAACACAATATATAGGTTTTATACGGCTCAAAATAAATATATTCTTTAAATATTTTCAATCCCCAAGTTAGAAAATATTTCCCTACATTTACTATAAACATTTTCCTCACTCAATAAAAATATTAAAAATTTTTGTAACTACAAAAAAGCCAACTGGCTAGCACTGCTGGCAATTTGCAATCGAATTATGGCCATCGGGGAGATCGCCTTGGTTTATGAAGTCGTAAAGAGCACTCCCCCCCGTACCTGCACCTGCCTACCTACAGATCTTTTCCTCTAGATTTTCCTCCTTCCCAAAAGAAGGCTTTCATCCAGAACAGAGCAAGTGCAGCGGAGGAGCTGGCGGCATCAGCATCTGTCACATGCAATTAGAGTGCGCACCACACACTAATTAACTGCAAGGCGGCCTCCGCTCACCTTTTGAAGTGAGGGGTGAGTGCAGGTGGGCAGGTGGGATATCTCGGGGCCGTAAGCATCCTTATAATGTCGCAGCGCCACTCGAGGATTTCCCAGAGGCAGGGACACAGCAGTTTGTCAACAGGAGACACGCGAAATGAAAAGAAATTGCCACTGTCTGCCGCTGGTTTGCTTTTTACGCCTGGCAGCAGCAGCAGCAGCATCAACGGAAAATAACCGGGGAAAATGTAGGAAAAGTAGTAGGGAAAACAACGAGTTGGGAGGGGGACAGGCCAAAGGGAAACCCGGGAAAATGTAGAAAGAGAAACGCCAAGGAAACGCAGCCATCTGCACGAATTGTAATTGAAAAGATTTCCCTTGAAGGAATTACAAGAGCGTGGCGAGGATCCCTACCAGCTTTCCCGTTTTTCATCTTTGGACCCTCCCCCCGCCCGAAAAAAGAAAAGCTACGAATTTAATAAGGACACCCGCGGCGAGTTTATATTGTACTTTGTGTGAAAAATAATAGTTTTCTAACCAGACTGAATTGGCCAGCGGCGAAGGCCAAAGAAATTTCCAGGAGTTTGAGGCTTGGCGGGCTTCAAATAATTTTATTAACTGGAAAATGCTCAGGGCCCAGGCGTCGGCCTGAAATGCCCTCAAATATGCGGCTTAATGAAGAAATATTAGTGAGCCCAAGTCACAGCCAAAACCAAAAGGCGAATGGAATTCAACTTTCAGCTTTAAGGCATTTTCATTTAGCTTACTTCCTCCTCTCCAACGCCTTTTTATCAGCTTCTCCTCGCTTTTCTCTGTCTTTCTGCGGTTTTGCAAATGTGGCAATGGCAAATGGAAAAGCTGAGGCATTTTTTAATGAAATCCCTGAAAGGAAGTCCAGCCACAAGGACTCGCGGATGAGCTACATGTTGAAATTGATGGTGAAGGTGGGAGTACAGTGATAAATGTGATGGAAAATTTGGAGTTTTTTGGGGAAAACAAGAGGAAAACTTGCCAAGAAACTAATTTACTGAAAATACTAATTATAATTATAATTAAATAGTAAGTATTAAAATTATGTAGATTTTTCTAAATGATGTATTTAATATGTATTATTATTCTACAAGCAAAAATCTAAAGCTTAAAACATTGGAAGTTTATCTATTGAAATTAATAGAATTTGAAATGTTAATAATTCTCCCATATTTATTTGAATTCATTTAATAAATTCTTATTAATTTTAAGGTATTTTTCTCCAAGTGTATGCCTCTTTGGTGACTGTACATTTATTTCTATTTTAGCCCGGCTTTTCCCCGCTGAGCTTTTTGGCTAAAAACGAACTTCTTCTGGTTGGTTTGGCCTGCGTCTGCGGCATTTTTATTTGGCATCCGCGCCTGGGGAGCCCCGGTGAGGAGGGGTCAAACAAAGGGGTCAGTCGGGGGGCGTGGCTGGGGCAGAGAGAGAACGAGAAGAAAACCCCTGGGGAGGCGCCAATGAACTCAGGTGGCAAATTAAAGTATTAAAATAATTACTTGGCCTCCGCCCCACACAGACAATGCAATTATGAGCTGCAAATTGAGGAGGCCGCAGGGACAAAAAACCCAACCCAACCCCTAGGGTACTTTCCCTCCTAATGAGAGTATCAACAATCGATATTCCAATCAATGACAACCGCACAATCGATCAGGAACAGAAAGCCAAAGGCAACAACAGCGGCTAAGTGATCAATCGGAGCACGAAGCCCTCCGAATTGAACCCTGAACCCTCAGCCCTGACTTTTGAGTGAGGGGTGAGATCCTGCTGGGGTGCAACCCCTCACATTTTTTTTTTGTATATTTGCTAGTGAAAAAGGATAATAGGCTTACACTTTTTGTCTCGTCCACTTTTGTTTATTGTGAAATTTGCTCAAGCACTTGAAACTGACAATTTCGTGACTCTGCTTTATTGACTTCCAGGCGGTTCCGTCAAAATCCCATTTGTTTGTCAATAAATTTGCAAAAAAAAAAGGAAATCTGTGTAAAGGGAGGGAAATAGATATGGCTGGCATATCTGTTGCTATTTTTTGGTTCGTTTTTTCTTACACTTCAACACTTGATTGATGTTCTCACATTTCCTGGCAGATTAATGTGGTTTTAAGTTAGTGGAAAGTTGTTGTTTTTTATGGATTCTAATGAAGTTGTTTTTGTGGGGGAAATCTTGCGGAAAATGTCTCCATAATTGGTGGATAGTTAATGTTTTTTTTCGGCGGCTATTAGGCAGGGGAATTATTGGAGAAAGATAAATGAGGTGTGTTAATTTGTGGCTAAGAAGCTGAAGATAGTCTGAGAATCGTACTAATTAAATGTGAATTTGTGTAAAATAGGTTATTGAAAAAAAATGTAATAAAAAAAAATATAGCTAGGGCTTTTTTTATTTTAATATTACTACAGCCTAAATAATAACCTTTTATTAAAGGAAGTTCATTATAAAA